>JAODPA010010901.1:0-13561 GCA_025585075.1 Nepenthes mirabilis | reverse complement strand
AATATTTAAAATATCATCCGATATACTCGATGTATCAACTGAAAAGACCCTATTTGCACATGGTTTTTAAAATTTTTTTCTTTCGATATGTCAAATATTGATACGTATTATTCGATATATCTGATACTAATATTGTCATAACAAATATCAAAATTTGATATTTTCATTCATTGGTCCAAAGAAATCTTGCAATATCCAACAAATGCCTTGTCAAGGTTGCAAGCAAGCAGCTCACCATCATTGATATCATGACCAGATGAGCTAGGTGTTGTGAAAAAGTATAGTCATTGCCGTCCGGACAACATAGGCCGGACAGAATTGGAATGCACACACATATACCAGAGGAATATGAGAGAAGAAGAAAATAAGAATTTTACGTGAAAAATCCTTTTCAATTAAACAAAAAATCACGAGATACTTAATCCATAAATAATTTTACTATGAAAATTTTCGGTTACAGAAACTTTTGGCTACATTAACCCCTGGATGAGAGAATAGAGACCAAGAGTACAATTTTACACAGTTTTTCTCTTTACACATTCTCATACTTGGTTTCAATACAACATCTATATATATATTGTTTGGCAACTACCTTCAAAGGTGTTGTATGCATGACATAACTTGTCACCATCAACAATGTAAAGCTGCTATTCAAGTTATCATGCTCCGTAGAGACGGTGCCTACTTTTCAGAGATTGTGCATGATCTGCAGAGATCTCCCATGCTTTGCAAAAGTCAAATTTTTGAGCTGACATCCTTGGGCCATATTGCTTTCTCTTGAGGATGGTCAACCATCCATTGACCGGCTTCTCATCACAACCGATTAACATCCCGTTGACCGGCTTCTTCTTATATCCGGTCAACATTCCGTCGATCAACTTATTCTCACAACTGGTCAACATCCTGTTGACCGGCTTTTTCTCACAATCGGACAACATCCTATTGACCGACTTCTCCTCACAACCAGTCAACATTCCGTTATAATCGGCTTCTTCTGTTTGGCCGTCCCATACGGGAGTGACCTTATATCTCAACACTAGGCCGTTTGCTAGAAGTTCTTGAACTCCATTAAACACTCTTTTAAAGCAAGAGGAGTAAGAAAGATCATGGCATCTACTTCAAATTGGCCAAAATACAAACAAATGAACCCAAGCAAGAGTAGATCCATAGGGCCGCCATATTTCTTTTTCTTTTTTCTTTTTTTTTTCTACTGCTAGATGAAATTTAGATAAAAGGTATTATCTCATATTCTTTTTCCTTGGCTTGCTTTCCCAATCGTGCAATAATAAAAGGTCTTCCATCTACCCTTGTTCCTCTTAGCCTTAGCCTAGTTACCTCTTCGGATGGTCATTCATGATTAACTTAATTGGCCGATTCATTTGTCTTTAACTTTCTGTACCCTTTTAGTTAAATTATGACATTCAATTGATTTATGCCACTTTTAATATTGCTATTGAGTTGTTTGTAAGGTTTACTTCTATTAGACCTGAAATTGATCATGATACTATTTACCTTCTCAAAATTGTGAAAAGTGCTAAGTTGATAGGCATAAGAAATAGGCCAGCTTATAAAATTTTTGTTCAATTTCTCGTGGAATCAATATGATGATATGAGCTGGTATTCTCATTATCGGAACAAAAAATATCAAGCGTGTTCTTATATTTTTTGTATTTATTTGTCTTCTTTCCATATTTACTTGCTCCTCTTAGCCTTAGCCTAGGCAACTCCTTAGGTGGTTACTCATAATTGATGAAGTCAATCCATTCAGTTGTTTTTAGAGTTTTCTCTACACTCTTAGTTAAATCATAGCGTTGGATTGATTTCTGCCACTTTCGATGCTGCTGTTGGATTGTCCGTAGTGCTTACTTCTATTGGATTATGAGTTGAATAAGACACTACCATAGGCCAAATTATCGAAGATATATCACTCTTCTTAAAATTGCAAAAAGAGTTGAGTTGGTGCCCATAAGAAATAAGTCAATTTAGTGGCTTTTAGTTCCCTTTCATGTAGAGTCAACACAGTCATATTAGTATTAGGTCATTTCAATATTGATATTTTTTAATACGACGATAATATAATAATATAATAATATCAACCAATATTTAAAATATTAGAAGATATAAATTTGTCAGCTTACAATTCTAAAAAATTTATTACTTTCAACATATACAATATTGAGGAAGAGGGAAGAATGGGAGAAAAGAATAGATAATAGTAAAGAAGTAGAGATTACTAGTAAGGAGAAAGTGAAGTTACAATTTTTCAATATGAAGTTAATTCATCAATGACTTCTAACAATAAATGAGGAACCCTTATATGAAGATATTCCGTTTCTAAATTAATTAGAAAGCACACATAATTTCTAAATTAATAATAACTTAAGCTGAGAAAATAACAAAAATAAGATATAACATTCCTTAATTATTTTGGGTTACAAAAAATTATAAAATTTTAAAATTTTTTAAGACATTATAACATATAGAATCAGATGAAATCTCTCCCATATGTTTGAGATGTCCACTTCACTATCTCGGAACCCTTACAAGCATGGTGGTAGTGATAGTCATGTCGATTATTGACAGCACCACTTATAAGCATCGCGGGCTTCTAAGTAAGTATATATCATTATGTCCTTAAAGTTGTTCTTTTGTATTGATATTGGTCATTTAGAAGTGAATATGGAGGCTATCCTAAGCATGTTGATGCATATCCTAAAACAAGTTCTAAGCCGCCCCCATACCCCGGATAAGGATCAAGCTGAACGTAGGTTTGGTTTGGTTAATTTGGGAATTTGGTAGTTTTAAGAAAATGTAGAGGAATTAGGTATTTGAGTGAACTTTTTTCTCAGTGTGGTTCAAACTGATAGTTATAGAATGAAATTTTGACTAATATCTGATATATCAGCTGATATACATTGATATCAACCTCAGTATCGGTGTTTCCCAATACTGTAAAAGATGAGCAATATATTGTCATATCGGTAATATATTATAATGTACTAGTCAATATTTAAAATATTGGCTAATATTTGCTTAGCATTTTACGATTCATAAGAACTTTTCACTTCCAAGATATCATTATGCCAATCTCTTTTCAAACCAGAAACAAACTTCTTCGTTAAATTGGAAAGGGTTTTCCTGAGTGCTTTTGCAAGCCCATGCATCAAACAATCAGGAAGCAATTGTTAGATGCAATGGCCTGGGATGTTGATCTATGTGATTTGCATGCATTTGACAGGCTTAACACTTCCTAGCAAATTCCATGGAATCCTTGTGTCATATTGGCCAATAGTATCCCATCCTTTTAATCCGAAAGTGGAGCTTTGGTCCGGATTGATGAGCACAACATATTCTTGAATTAGCTTCTTCTAAGTCATATTCCACCACTTCACAATCCAAGCATTTAAAAAACTATTAGGTTTTAGAGTCACTCCCTTATAGGTACCACAATAAATAAAAAAATCACATGCTTGGATGGAGAAGTCAAACAAGGGTCATACGATATTCTCATGAGAGTCAACAGATTGTTGGTCAAGGATTGTCCAAGTAATAAAAGTTAACAAAGGGTTGCATGATATTCAAGCGAGGGTCGATCAAGGCTCAGCCAAGTTGTACATCATTGGTGCCTGAAGAAAGCATATGCGCCGTTTGTATAAAAGAGTGGCATTTGATGTGAGCCTAGGGGATGCACGTGCTTGGTTTGCCCAGAAAAGTAATGTATGATACGTGATTGATGGGGGGCCATGCAACGTTTATTTAGTGAGTCCACACCAACACTGCTATAAAGTTGTATTTGATACGATTTTAGAGTATTCGAAATTATTTTGTAATACAAAAAGCATCACATAGATGGAGAGAAGAGAGAGTGAGAAGAAGTGGTATAGTATCCAATTGATGTCCAATTTGAGTTTCATTCTCTGCTAAGTCGGATAGGTTATTCTAATGTTATTTTTTTAAGGATATATTACCATTTCATTACTTTTTTTCTCAATATATTTTTATCTTATGGGTTATTAGATATATTAAGGGTCGATTCAACCAATCATTCATTTCATGTTGCATTGAAAGGATTTTAGGCAGAGTTATTTTTCTAACTGGTACTATTTTTATAGTGAATTTGTTAAAATTTATTTCATAATTTTTTTCTTAATTTGAAAGGGTTTACCCTAATTAAAATCTTTATATTTCATGTACTGAAGTGTTTAATCATTGACATTTGACGAGGGTGTAGGTTTATTCCATTATATTGGTTGTGCATATTTTGGTTGAATCTTAACAAGTGGTGTCAAAGTGTATGTTTTTCAAGGTTATAAAAATCACAATTCGATGGCATTAACATCAAGGAGTTTGTCATTGTGCATTAAACAATTTAATAAGCAAAAAAGTTTTATTTTTGATAAGAAATAGTGATAAATATTTTGACTCCAAAAGAAATAGTAAAAGTACTAAACAAGAGAATATGAAGGGTGAAGTGACATGATATAATAGATCTCACTAATTGTACAATCAAGATATATTTTGCGGGCAATACTATTCAAGAAATCATTGGCTTATCGAATCCAATGGAAGGCTAAATGAAGTTTAAGGGTTGATATAAATTTAAATCCTTGACAATGAGATTACATACGAAGAAATTATACAGCCTTTGATTGTTGGAAGATGGGAGTTTTGAGAAACACTTGGTTGAATTCAAATAGATTTTAACGCAGATATTGGTACTTGATGAGACGATCAAGGAAGAAGATAAAATATTGGTAATGATGGCTTCTTTGCTAGTTTGGTACGATCAAATTGTTGCGACCCTATTGTTTAGGAATGACATGCTTAACTTTAATGAGGTCATCGCTTCTTTACTTATGAATGAGTTTAAATGAAAGGGAAGTAATGAGGTTTCGGGAGAGTAGAGTATCTTGGTATCCACTAGCGGTCGAGGGCATAAGAGATTGAAAAATCGAGGCAACAAATCAAAGAAAAGTGATGATCGGTCTAAGTTTCAAAACATTAAGTACTTCTATTATAATAAGAAAGACCATATAAAGCGAGATTACTTCAAAAAGAAGTAGGAAGACAGTAGCAAGTGATAAAAGAGAAAAGATCATTACAAAAATGATCAAACCTTTATCGTTACCTACAAAAGCTTTTTAGTTATCCATGCGGGAAAAATATTGAACTTTATGAGCCACAAGATGAGTTAGTTGATAAATAGCGGTTCCTCATACCATACGATATCGATGGAGGCCTTCTTCACCTCCTATATTCTTGGGGATTACGGGGTATTAAAGGTGAGTAATGATAGTTCGTCGAGGATAATTAACATCGGGAATATTAGCTTATGAACAAGTAATGGGACAAAACTCGTATTAAGGGGCATGTGACATATCCTGAATATACAATTGAATGTGATTTCAACTAAGAAACTTGGAAACTTCCTGAAGATCTTCTGGATAAAGAAGTTTTCTTTCTGAAGTAATGCCATGTGGGAAGATTTTCTTTGATGGAGAAGCTCGGAAGGATGGGGCTGGCGTATGAGTAATATCCATCACTCCTAATGAATTGGTGCCTTTCTCTCTTAATTGTACAGAATTATGCTCCAACAACTTGGCTGTAAATCAAGCTCTCATCATTGGCTTGCAAGTGGCTTTAAACATGCAACTTAGCCAACTTGAAATTTATGGGGACTCTTAAGTCTGTAATCAATCAACTTCTGTCCAAATATGATGTTCTGAAGCTAGATTTGATGCCTTGCCACAGTTATGCTTTAGAGTTATTAGAACACATTGATAAAATCGATACCAATTTTGTTCCACGAAGTGAAAACAAACAAGCAGATGCTTTGGCTAACTCGCTGCAGTATTAGCTAAATCCAATGATGATACTTTTGCCATGTTTGTCTCTCAAAGATGGATAATTCCGCCAATGCTTCCAGAAACCGAAGAAGAAAGCAACAATACCTTAAGCATTGGAATAGAAAATGAAGATTAGAGGCATCCAATCATTGAAATCCTCCCGAATGTAAAGGTACCCACCTGATGATTCTCATCACAAAACTGAAATCAGCTGACATGCACCTCGTTTCACCTGTTACAAAGGCCTGCTTCATCGACAATCCTTTGATGGAGTGTTCTTGTTGGGATTCGACTAAAACATGCACAACTGGTGCAGCGGAATAAATTCGAACCCCAATCAAACGTTAACCACAAAATGCTTGAGTACAAGGAACATAACAATTATAAACGTAGAAAACATTTTTAAACCAAAAAACAATGGAATATATTCCAAACAAATATACTATAAATATAGTGCCGATTACAAACATTACCTCCTCCGAAATCTCTTTTTTACAACTCAAGTAAATGACTGGTTGAATACACCCCAATACACTTAGCAACCCACAAGAGAAAGATACATCGGAAAAAGAGCAACTAAATGGTAATTCGTTTTAGAAAACAATATTAGAACAACATACCTGACTTTGACGAAGAGGGAAACAAATCAAATTTTAACCGGATGCTAAGCATCTTTTTCTTCTCTCATTCTTTCTTCTTTCTCTGTATAGTGCTTTTTATATTGTAAAATGATTTCAGATATTTTAAAATCTCATTAGGTTTGTGCATCAGGCAAGAATTCACTGGATAAATATTGCATGAGTGCTTCTCATGTGCTCGTCAAGTGTGATCTTTATAGGCAAATTACGCATGTGTAGGCATACATCAGGCGCTACTGCTCTGGCCAAATGACGCACATGCTCTATTTCGACGCTTATCATGTGCCACTCGATTGAGTCTCAATTGACCCTTGCACAAGCATTGTATAACTTTTGAGCATCCTTTGTCACTTAGGAAACCCTTGACCCACTATGGACCTATTTCGCACGAATATCGTATGACTCTTACTTGACATTTTTGCCCAAGAGTTCAACACATGACAATCACATGTTCTTTGAATGACCTATCAGTTTGTTGTAGTACACACAATGAAGTGATTTAAAATATAACAAACTCTCCCTCACAACCTTGTGGGAAAACCGTTACATTTACTAACGACTATCATCTCTTACCTTTTAGTAACTTCCCCTCTGTGGGGATTTTGCTCCATTGAATCTAGAATATTTTCACTCCCCTTTGGCTTTTTCATGAAAGAATTGCTCCTCCTTACATTCCTCCTCAGCCTTCTCTTTTCATCGTATTGACAATTTGCAGAGATTGGGTCATCTGTTAAGATATCTGCCAATGCTTTCCCTTTATGGCCTTATGATGGACGAATACCATTTCAAACTCGGACAAGATAAGTGCCCATTTAGCCAGCCTTCCAGGAAGAACAGGCCTTGACATTATGTACCTCAATGGAACTGCCTTTGAAATCAGATGAAAAGTGCGTGAACGCATGTAATGTCTTACATTTTCTAGCAGCAAAGATCAATGTAAGGCAAATCTGGTGAATAATTCAGCTCTGCACCTGCTAATGTCTGGCTCAAGTAATGAAGTGCACTTTATATTGTGCGTCCAGAGATTGCTCATGAGCAGAAGCATAAAGAATCAAAGGCCTTCCTGGAATTGGTGCCGGTGCTTCTTGATGATTTCAAAAACATTTTGGCAGCTTTCATCCCACCTCAAGGATTCATCCTTTTTTGTCAACCTATCAAATGGTTGACAATGTCTAGAAAGGTTGGAAATATATCTCTTGATATAAGCAAGTTTTCCTTGGAGAGACTTCAACTCATGGAGGTTGTTTGGTTAAGGCATTTTCTCTATGGCAGTGACATTTGATCGATCAATTTCTATGCCGCGATGTCTGACAATGAAACCAAGATATCTGCCCAGCACATTTTAGTGGATTCATTTTTAGTTGACATCTACGAAGTTTCTTTTCACGAAGATGTGCTTCAAATATTGAAGGTGATATTCACGCTTCTTGTTTTCAGCACAAGATCATCCACATAAAATTCCATCTCCCATGCATTATATCATCAAAGATTTTGTGGCGTTGATAAGTGACTCAAGCATATAGTAGTCCAAAATTACAACCTTGTAACAATATGTACCCTTTCATTGCGGAATGCACTGAGTTCTTCATCTTTCAGATCCATCAGGATTTGATTATAACCTAAACAACCATCCATGAAAGATAAAGCTTCATGTCCTGTAAGCGCATCCACCATTAATTCAATCATGGGAAGAGGTAATCTTGCTTGGAACAAGCATGATTTAAATCTCAAAAGTCAATGCAAGCACAGATTTGCCCATTCTTCATTGGTGATACAAGTAGGATATTTGACTTCTCGGATAAAGCCAGCTTGAATTGGTTTGTCAACTCAAACTTCAATTTCAGAACCCATCTCTGAGCTGAGCTTTCTTTGAAATTGCTTTACAGGACAAACTACATGCTTAACTGTAAGATGATGCATTGTTATTTTAGGACCAAGCCTTGGCAAATCTTTCTAGGACCATGAAAATACATGGTCTTGGATCATTAGTAATCCCTAAGTTCAGTTATTTAAGGTCGGGGCTTTTCCCCTTCCTCAAAGGTTGGTGGGGCAGGCTCTGGTACATCTTCTAAACAATCTCCTGTATCTGGCTTTTCTTCACAAATTTGTTCAACTGAGATGCAATTAATGATCCAATGACTGTCTTTTGGCTTTGCTTAGAAGCGGTCATTGACTTTAGGCCCAAGTCAGGAGAAAACAGATTCTTTTGGTGATGACTGGGGATGTTTGGATTTGCAAGGCCCCTCTTCCAATTGATTAGGCGTAGAGAGTTCATTACTCAACCTCGCACATGATGATATTCAGTCACTTTCTTCCTCGATTTGATCAAAGGTAGAGACATGCTCCTTCAGTTCTTCTTCATCGTCTCATAAATTGTTATCATGGCTAGATTCGTGGATGCCCTTCTCAACTTAATCCAGACAGGAGTATTGGATGATAACTCAGACCCTATTGTGGGAGTGGTAAGATATTCAAGGCTGTGGGAACTTGTCCATGGAAAGAACAGAATCCAAGCTTCTGAATTCAGGTGATCTCCCTTTCCTTAGCATGTATATTCAAAACATTTCATGGCGCAGGGATCAAACCATCCATGTCATTATTTTGACTCTTCTGGCCTTCCTGAACTTGTTTCATCGAATGTGGTAGTTCGAGATTCCTAAGGTGGAAATACTAAGAATTGGCAAGATCAATATTTCTTTTAACAGTTTGTCCTTGACATCTTCAGCTGCTAGCTCTGACTTGGATTGAAAAGATGGATCTCTGAGACGAAGTTGCAATTTAGTTTCCATGGATAAATTTTGCCTTGAATCCATGCACTGAGAGAGGAAATTCAGATCAAAACCAAACCAAATGAGACTCTTTGTTGGTGAATTCTTTTTTTATTTCTACTGTAACATATTTCACTTCTCCAACTCGACGATATTTGAAGTAGAGGTGCCATGTTGAGGGCATTACTCCAGCTTCATGTAACCAAAGATGTCAAAGAAGTAACTCGAAGGAAGTTTTCGCATTGATGATATGGAAAAGGGTGGACACTGGCTCCCATATTTTCAGCTCAAGGTAAATTATGCCAATTGCAGGCTGAGATGCTGAACCCTTTTGGTTGAAACCTTAAACGATCAGTTTACTTTTCAACAATTCATCAATGAAAATTCTGAGTCTCTTCGTGGTATGAATATGAATGGACATAATATTCATGGCAAAACCACAGTCAATAGGGATAAGAGACAATCTATATGCTCTCGTACATATCCTTTGACATAGTCGTTAAGTAAGAGGGATCCAAGGTACAAATCATCATCTGTGAAGAAGATAGTAGCTGCAGCCTTATAATTTCCATCTGGCATTTGAACATTTCGATAAAGTACCTTTCTTTTATACATTTCTGGATCTGTCAGACAAAAGTCTTACAGATTTTATGAGGAAGATTGAGTTCTGCAGTGAAATTAGCATTAGAAGAAAGAACCCAAAATTCCATCACAACTCCTTTCTTTTCCTTGAGAAATTCTTTTGGATTCTTTGAGTGCATGCACAGCTACAAACCTTCTCCAAATAAGAAGCTTTTAGAGAAATGTTTCCTAAGGATCAGACAGGCGTACAAAGTTCGATCTCCTCTTTGGTGTGAGAAGAATGTAGGTGTGAGAAGAATGTATAAGAACTTTCTTCAACTTTTGCTATGCTTTTTGATCACTCTTTATCCCAACTTCTAGTACTCGGCATTTAGGACGAGTTGACAGTCATTCAGTCCATTTCTTGTGGTAATTAACTTAAGTCCAACAACTTCGGGATTCTTTTTCAACTGTCTCTTCTAGAACGAACCAGTCCGTTGTTTGAATCTCTGAATAATTTGCCCCGTAGAAAACCTGAAAAAGTTCTAGAATGCTTCCCTTTTGGGTTTTGACTTACATTTATTTCTTTTTCTTGATGAATGTCGACCAACAACCATTACAAACTTCATCTTTAGACTCAGAACCTGAGTTCCATATAACCAGATTGTCAGCCACGGGTTCATACATAGTTGGTCTATTTGGAACCTGAGGCTCTGCATTATTGGATAAGCATATTCTGTGTCTTTTCTCCATCATCGATGAATTGAACTGGAACAGCCCCTTCTGGAAGCTCAACTGTTGCACTTTTTCAGTCGAAACGAGATCACTGCACATTCAACAATAACATTACCACGGGAGCCAAGTTTGATCTTGTTCTCATTCTCCAAATGATTAATAAGATCTTTTAGAACAAAACAATTCTTTACTGGATGGCTAACAGCCCAGTGATACTTGCAATAACTCGGATGATCTGTGCAGCCAACTTCTCCCAGATGTTTTGGAGTCTAAAGTTCAAGCAACTTTTTGTTCAAGGAGTTGGTCCAAAATTCCAGTCACCACCAAATCTAAACTTGGATACCCTCATCGAGTTGCTCCAACATTTAACCATTTCTCCACTGAGTTTCCCAACTAGGTGGTTTAAAGTCTGTCTTTTGTTCCAATTTTGTTTGTGAATTTTGCTGGACCAATTGTAAATATTCTCCGCTATAGAAAATATCGACTGATATATATTAGTATTGAGCACCCATACTTATATTTTCTAATGATAGCCTTATCGATACTATATGTAATATATAATCAGATATTCGAGATATCGACTGATATACCCAATGTTTCTCGATAATTGGCCACTATGTCGAACAATATCGGCCTCTATTTTCCTATTAGGTTCCAGTTTACATAAATATTTGCGGCTGATATGTCCAACATCGATAAGTATCCCTAAGATGGCCGATACTAATATGGTTGTTATAAATATCAATATTTTCATCTATTGTTGTAATTGTTGTGGCTTCTTTAGCTTTGGATGACTTCCACTCCCTTTTGGCATCTCTGTTTAAATCTTTCTTTTCACGATGATCATACTGCAAGTGACTCCCATCTCTAGCAATTTGGAGTTCCATATCATCAACTTGAATTGCCCGTTCTTCAAAAGAACATCCCTCTGACACACTAATTGATGGACAATACCTCACTACGCGTTCATTCATTCTTTGCAATTGAGAACAAGGTTCCTCTATCGTTCAATATAATCCATTGCTGGCTCATCCTTCTGTTGTTTCGTGTTCATGAGTTCTGGAAGACTAATTATACTTTTGGTGCTAACAAGCGATTAAGAAATTCTCGCTCGCATTGATCTCAACTGTCAATAGATCCAGCGGGCAAGCCAGTGTAACATTCAAAATATGCAACTTTGATTGAGCAGACGACTTGTTTTTCCATTACACAGCCAAATGTTCCAGCATTACCGAAGGTTTCAACGAAATGAACAGTATGTTGTTTTGGGTTGCTCTTTCCAACAAATTTCAGAAATTTGGAGGTTGATAACTCACCGGCATCTTCATTTCATCAATCCAGAGGTATATGGAGGGGAACGGAAGCCACAGACGGGACAATTGTGTCTCAAAATGATTGTGCACCAAGAATCAAAAGATTGAATTACCTGCTATGACTGTGACCATAAGAAATCGTGTTGCCACCCATAAATTGTAATGGAATTTTGCGCATTATACGGTCAAGTTGCTCTTCCTTTTGTTGTTCCATTGAAGGATTCGTCTTCTTTGGCATCTCTCTCCAAATGATCCTGGATCTTTCGCGAAGCTTTCAACATTAGATTTCGATCTTCCAAACGGTTCACGATTGTAGCCATTTGAAAACCCTTTTCTCCTAAGGACTTTCGTCAGCTTCTCGATGGCCAACGCCATTTGTTGGATCAGGTTGTTACAGCTTGAAGTTGCTTCGGAGCATTGCGGCACGAAAAATTCCGACGACGAAGTGTGATCACCCAAAATTTTCGCCGGAGAAGTCACACAAATTGACTCAGACTCCAATTACGCACTTGAGAACGAGACAAAAATAGGATTCCCCACTTCCTTCTCAATCTTTGCTTTGCGGACGCAGGCGTGGTACTTCTTGATTTCGGGAAATTCGTTCTGCCATGGTTGAAAATTAACAGCGACTACTTTTTTTTTTGTAAGTAATTAACAGCGACTACAGTTGGGATTTTCCGGCTAGTCTGGAGCATTTCTTCGGAAATTTGGCATATCTCCGGATCCAGAATTTCATCGATTCCCTTGGTTCCAAATAAAATGGAGGACAGAATGTTACAAAAACATTGATCCATCTCCATATTGATATTGTACCCAATACCGTAATAAAATGTCAGGGGTTACTTTTCTTCTTTATTGATGGTGGGCAAAAAGCGAAATGAAAGGAAGAAAGATAGTTTTCCAATACAGCCATTTCCGACTGTTATCTCGCAAAAAAATAGAGAGACTTATTTTTTTTTATATCTTGAACGTTTTCCATATCTGACACCAAGAACTTGTCGTATCATTGTTTTGTCTTTAAAGAACTCTATCCGTGGCATCAATCGAGGTATTTCCATCTCTACAATAAAGCGTATTCACATCATCCATGAGATCTAATACTGATATAAATATGACTTACACTGGTATCAATAATGACATTTTCATCTCGGGCTTCCATACACGAAGTTGATGTTGATTTGCTTAAGATTTTCGATCGGAAAGATGAGAGAAAGAGAGGATCCCGTCTAACTTGGCAGAATTTTGTCACGCGCAATCTCTATTTACTGAATGGCACAGAGAATAAGAACATCTTAAAATTTATGAATTCGAATTTGATATTAGTGGAGGAGTTCTTACGTGCATTATCCCCTAATCAACGGTCGATTGAAGGTGACAATAGCCTTTCGCATTGACCTTGTTCATCCCAATTCTGGTAGTCTTGAACTTCTCTTTTGCCCTAGAAAGCAATCTTCATCGCTCTTTGAGCCATCGTCGATGAAGCTTTCTCTTCTGTCGGCTTCGAAAGGAAAAACTCTCCTAAGTCATTATCGATGACTGCCTTCTCTCTTTTGCTTGATTCGATTTTGGAAGGTATTTTCGCCATTTTCCTCTGAAAATCCCTTGATCGGAGAATTGTCAGCGTCATCCTCGTTATTTTTCAATCTCCGGTATAAAACTCAATTATTTTTCAATCTTAGCCGTTAATTATTAAATAAATA
>JAODPA010010890.1:0-13561 GCA_025585075.1 Nepenthes mirabilis | reverse complement strand
TGTGTAAATGCATAAATAATAAAGTTGAGTTGGAGACAAAGTGTTTTTGAATTTACAATATGGCTCGATTTTTTAAATTAATTCTATTAATTTTATTTACCTTTAATTTTTGTGAATTCTCACATTTTACGTATAAAGCTCGGTGCCTATTAAAAAATTAAAATAAATTGAAATAAGTTTTGTTGTGTTCACGAATTCCGACTACCGTACGGATGAAGATCCAAATGACCACTTGGATCCTCTGGATGCATTCGAACGGAATCCGGGCAACATAAGGTATATGGTGAAGTCTATTAGGGTAATGAAAGTGAGTGAGAAGGTGACGAGAGAGGGGAAGAGAGTAATAACACACGAGATTTTACGTAAAAAGCTCTCTTTTGAAAAAGAGAGAAACATCACGAGACTCTGGGTCCAGGTAAGCTTCCACTACACTGTTGGGTGAGTACAATGAATGGAGCACGTGTGGAGCTCAAGACTTTCGAGGTGCTCGCTGATTACACTGAGTGGCACATAGAAGGTTTATATAGGGGCTTGGGTGTCCAACGTGGAGCACCCACGTGGCTTGGTGTGTACAGGCTCCCCTACTACCAAATCTGCAAGTTTGCCCTGTCGTGTTAGAGAGGTGCATGCTTGCAGTCTGACTCTGAGAGATATCATATCACGCATGCACCGGAAGCTATCATTCCCTGAGCAGATGGTGTGTCGCAGAGATTGTGTGTTCCTTGACAAAAGTTAAACATCTGAGTTGGCGCACTTGGTTGTACCGTCTGAGACCTTTCATTGTCCGTGTCCTTGATGAAGGTTCTTGGCCTTTTCCTAGTCCGTGGACATTTTGGTAGTGAACGTACTCGGTCTTCACTTGAAGGCTTTGGTCAGCGAGGAGTTTTCAGACTTTTAGAGTCGTGTCCTCTGTTCCGGACCTCGGGTCTTTGTTGAAAATTATGTTGCCTTTTACGATGTTCACAAGCCTCCTGGGCTAGGTTAGTCTCTTGGACTGTTTCAGCTACTTTGGGACTTCTCGGGATGCCGGCGCTTAGTCCTTAGGCTTCTCAGGATGTGGACCATTGCCCTCGGGCCTCTTGGGCTAATTTGGGCTATTGGCCAAATCAGCCTCTTGGACTTCGTGCGGCATAGATCCGAATCATTGGGTCTCTCAGGACGTGAAACTAGTCCTTAGGTATATTCAGTTAATTTAGCCTCTTAGGCCTCATGAGCTCAACTTTTGGGCTTCCCTTTCTGGGCTCTGGGTACTGGGGCTTAACATGATCCCCCCATGCTAAAGGGTTTGAGAACTTCAATCATTTGGCATGTTTATTCGATGCTGTCGATTCTCTTGGGAAGGCCCTTTCCAGTGATAATTTGCTTCTGCCTTTGCTTTTTGCTTGCCGTTTAGCAGTTGCCTGTCTTTGGCGCTTGTTCCTTTACTCTTGATTGTGAATATCCGCGGATACTCTTTAGAACCAAAAGCCCAGGGACATGCCGATAAAGAAGTCCACGGAAGTTTTGAGGCCAATGGCCTTGCCCAAATGTCCAAGAAAGTTTTGGATTCTGGGCATTACTGGGCACCTCTAGATGATGGTCGTCTTCACATATTAGCCCGAGACCAACAAATGCCCTCGGATATTTTTAAGCCAAAAGCCTGACGAAGGAGCCTCCAAGACCTTCCTTTGAGTATGAGAATCGGTCTGTGCCGCCATTTGGGCCACTGCAGTGCATTGAATGCACAATAAATTGGGCTGACGTCACCTTGGGAAGCCAAGGCCCACTAACCCTTGCAGCGTGTGCAGACTTGACGGGTGGCTAGGGCAATGATGGTGAGTGCCTTTTGATTTAAGCACCTACCTTGCCATTTACCTGCTTCCATTGCTTATGAAAATTTCCTCAGTGTCAGAAACGCTCTCTGCGACTTCATTGTTACATACTGTTTATCTTCCTCTCCTTTTCTTATTTTGATGGCTCCAGGTGTTGCAGACATTGCTTCTTCGATTACAGCCGCTGATCTTGATGCTATTTGCATAAGGTATTGCATCCCTATTGAGATGGCGATGCTAGCTTCGGAGCCTCATCAGAGGGCTAGCGGCCCACCAAACGGTTTCATGACCGTCTATACAGTCCACCTTAGGAGTGGGCTTCGCATCAACATGCCTTTGGATTTGAACCATATCATGAAGGACCTCACGGTCTCTATCACCCGCCTTCTGCCAAACGCAGTAAGGTACCTTATTTTCCTCTGCGATTTCGTTCGTTGCTATGATAAAACTCTTGAGTCTTTGGCTGTAAAGATGATTTTAAGGTTCACATAGAACCAAGATTGGATTGTCATTACCCCACACCCTGAGTTCGTGGCGATTAGTCGTGGCAACCTTGATTCCACCAAGAGATGGAAAGACAAATTCTTTTTCTTGGCGGTTCGTGGGATTTGGGATGTCCCCAATAGTTAAGAAAACGTTGACCCCCAATTCTACCAGGACGCCATGCCTCAGGAGAGGGCATTGGTGAACAATATCATTGTCATCGTACAATCCAACCTCCTTAGCTTCAGTGAGAATAGGGAGAACAATTGGCTGAAGCCTGAAAACTTGGCTAAGGCCAAGTGGGGGACTCAGCCTGGGGACTCTGGTGCCCACACCAACTGCTCGGCCAAGAAGAAGAGGAAGACCACACAGAAGAGTCTGAGGATAGAGGAACCATTCGAGCGTCCTAGGAAAAGTCAGTGAACCGAGCCCTTGTCCAAGCATCCCGATGTTCCTCTCAAGAGTTCCTCGTCTGGTGATGACCAAACCATTATTCAGCGTCTGTTCAGGAAAAAGGTTGCGAGGCCTCTCGAGTAGCCTTCTAAGGCCGCGGTCTTGCACATGGGGTCACCTGTGGCTCCCCCCTCTCCCTAAGTCCGTGCCCTAAATCTCCCCCATTTTTTACTGGTGAGGTCTCGGACTGGATGGACAATCCGTCTAAGGACATCGTCGAGGAGCACACTGTAGGACAGGCTGAGGTGACTCGGGTCGATGAAGCAATGGTGATGATTGCGACGACATAGTCTGAGACTGCTGAGGCCGAGGAGATTGTCGCGATTGTAGAGCCCCCATGCCTTGAAATCCAAGTTTATAGCTCGATGATGATTCTGCTCACGGCCTCTGAGGAGTCTCTGGTCGAGGATGGCACAGAGACTTCACGTCCTAGTGATGCCTAGGCTTGGGCCATCGATTATGCTGAAACGGCTGAGTCCCCAGTCTTGAATGTTGCTGCTTCTGCGCCTGAGGCCAGGGCTGAGATTTCTGTGGTGCAGGAGGCTGCGGCCTAGAGGCCCGAGGAGCCTGAGGTCCCCAGAGACGAGACCACTTCAGGGACCTCTTTTGTGACCAAGGTACTTTCTCATATTGCTCTTGACTTTGTTTTCTCCTGTCTATATCTCACTAACCTGCCTTGAGTTCCGTAGCTTCAGAAGATGGCTAGTGGTCTTGGCACAATCATTATTGAGGCTGCCCAAGCTTATGTAGAACTGGAAGCTTCTAGGGCCTTTGCTGAGGCCAACAAACATTTGGAGGCTGAGCTTGCTGCTACCAAGGAAAAGATCGCTTTTCTTGAAGACACATTGAGGCTTCAGCAAGTCTAGTACGGAATGCTGCGGGACAGGAACCTCTAGTTGGAGGAAGTGTTGAGGACTTTAGTAAGGGCTACGGACATAGCTCCTACCCTAAAGGGCAAGTATCGAGACGACATCAACTTGTGCCGCCGAGTGATGAGGTCGCTGAGTCCTTAATTTTTCATAGTCGTGTTTGATCCTTAGAACGCCAGTGTCACATGTTGAGAGGACTTGTACGGCCTTTTGAGCAGGGCGTTTCCCAACCCTCCCCGGCCTCGGTCATCAAGTGGCCCTCGATCTTCTAGGCGGCCAGGATCGTCAGGTCAACCAGGCCCTTCCGGATCGCAAGGGGCTGAGTAGCAGGATGCCTCTCTTCAACCTGGACTTTCTGAGGGTGGATTACAGATTTGTAATGCTGTGTACATGTATACATATTTTCTTTTGCATATACGTTGTATATTGTATACTTCTAAGCATGAATGAAATTCGTCCTTTGTTGTAATCTCTCTCTGGATTGTTTTATGTGTTTAGTTCTTTTATGACATGCTGTTAAAGAAATTTAATCTTATATCGGCTTAATGTTTGAACTTTTTGACCGTCTTAGACTGAAAATGCTACCTCTTGGGTCGTCGTATGTTTACTACTTTCAGCCCCTAGGTTTTTGAGTTCAACCTTTAGGGTTGCTTAGCACTATGGTCAAGTTTTAGTCCGACCTCTTGGACCGTTCGAATATAGTCAAGTTTTAGTTTTGACCTCTTGGGACGCTCAGTCACAACCAAGTTTTAGTTTCGATCTCTTGGGCCGCTTGATCACAATCGAGTTTTAGAGCAAGTGAAAGGGTTGCTTTCACTTGACTTAGGGGCATCCTAGGTCATGTTGATCAATGAGATGTGACGCAACCATTTGATGAAATGCAAGATGATCAACAAGTTAATAGGAATTTTATTATACCAACAAAATGTATTACAAGCATTCCCAATGATGCATTTTGCCTTACCTGGATGTCTTAGCATACATTTTCTGGTATGTTTTTTAGGGCGAGCGCCTAGACCTCTTAGTCCAGTTTAACTTTTCGGGCAAAATTAGTTCCTTAGGCCTCTCAGGATGTGGACCATTGTCCTCGGGCCTCTTGGGCTTACTTGGGCTCTTGAACAAATCAGCCTCTTGGATCTCTTGGGGCGTAGATCCAAATCCTTGGGTCTCTAGTGCCAAATTTGTCCTTTGGGTTAAACTAGCCTTGTGGGCCTCTTGGACTTAAGTCCTTAATCCTTTTATTTGACTGTAGTCGTTCCTGGCTGCTTCTCGTTGGAATGTGGTTCTCTACTGCCTTGCCATTCTCCAAGCTCTCTCGAGCATATCTAGGCTTTCATGAAGACTTTGCATGCTGCCATCCAACCGATTGTGGGGATGTCACGCTTGTGACGTTCCATCTTTTGGCTGGTCCATTTCACCAACTCCTGCTGATCCGAAAACCTATTTGGGTCTTTGTAGGAAATGGTTGAGGTAGCCTTGTCTGATCAGCGTTTCAATCTCTATCGTAGCGTTCGGCAGCTTTCAGTATCGTGACCTCAGCGGTTATGGTAGCAGCAATACTTCTTCTGATCACCCCCATCTGGGTTCTTTAACGCCTTGGGCCACGTTAGGAATTCTTCATCCTGGATTTGTTTCAGGATGTTGGTGCGTGATTCATCTAAAGGAGTCAGGTTCGAAGGTTTTGACTTCCTTTGAACAACCTGCCCAAGCCTATGTTGCTTTGACGGTTCTTGGGACTCCATATGGTCCACGTCCTTTCTTTTTTCTTCCACTATCCTCGGGTGAAAATCATCTTCACCTTTTGGCCTCTTTGCTCCGCTGGCCTCTTCTCCGAAGATCCATTTTTAGATCTTCTTAAACTTCTTCTTTGTTTGGGATTGAGCCGCGGCCTTCTTTTCGTTGAGATAATCTCTCAACTCACAAGAAGCTTGCATAGCCTCTTGCTCTGTTCGGCTCTTTTCTTTTGGAAGAATTCCTCCTTCCGAGCCATCATCCTAGATCCGAGGACCCAAGTGACCTTCAAGTTACCGCAGGACTTTGTTGCTCAAGGCAACCTGTGTCCCCGGGTTCTCCGATTGGCTAGCTTGTTTCTTGGGATGCTTTCTTCATTTTCCCTTTCTCTGAGACGCCGTAGTCTGGGAGGCTTTGGGTGGCACTCCCATTGACTTCTTGTCTAGTTTCTAGTAGGGGGTTTGGACGACTCTTGAGAGATTGTCCACCTTTACAGTTAATGCTTGTACACAAGGACCTGAGCAGTCATCCCTTCTGCTACCTGATGGAAGGCAGATGTCGCAGGATGTCGTATACTGGACGAATGCATTGGCCTAGGATCATGTGTCCATCATTCTTTAACTTCTGAAATACCTCTGAAAACTTCTGGGAAATGAGTTAATCTGACTTTTAGTCTGTTCCCATAAACGGCGCCAATGTTACGTTCTCAAATTTCAGCCGCCGTATGGATGAAGATCCAAATGACTGCTCAGATCCTCTAGATGCACTCAGACGGAATCCAGGCAACACAAGGTATATGGTGAAATCTATTAGGGTAATGAAAGTGAGTTAGGAGGTAAGGAGAGAGGGAAAGAGAGTAATAACACATGAGATTTTACGTGGAAAGCCCTCTCTTGAAAGAGAGGGAAAAACCATGAGACTCTGGGTCCAGGTAAACTTCCACTACATTGTTGGGTGAGTATAAGGAATGGAGAACGTGTGGAGCTCGAGGCTTTTTAGGTGCTCGCTGATTACACTGAGGGGCACATGGAAGTTTTATATAGGGGCTTGGGTGTCCTACGTGGAGCACCCACATGGCTTGGCATGTACAGGCTCCCCTATCACCAAATCTGTAGGTCTGCCTTGCCGTGTCAGACAGGTGGTGTGCTTGCAGTTTGACTCTGAGAGATGTCACATCATGCGTATGCTAGAAGCCATCATTCCCTGAGCATATGGCGTGTCGCAGAGATTGCATGTTCCTTGACAAAATTAAAACATCTGAGCTAGCACTCTTGGTTGTACTGTTTGAGACCTTTCATTGTCCACGTCCTTAATGAAGGTTCTTGGCCTTTCCCTAGTCCGCGGACGTTTTGGAAGTGAACGTACTTGGTCTTCGCCTGAAAGCTTTGGTCAGCGAGGAGTCTTCAGACTTTCAGAGTTGTGTCCTCTGTTTCGTGTCCTCGGGTCTTTGTTGGAAATTATGTGCCCTCTTACGATGTCCTCGAGTCTCCTGGGCTAGGTTAGTCTCTTGGACTGTTTTAGCTACTTTGAGGCTTCTCAGGACGCCGACCCTTAGTCCTTGGGCCTCTCGGGATGCAAAACATTTTCCTCGGGCCTCTTAGGCTAATTTAGGCTCTTGGCCAAATCAACCTCTCGGACCTTGTGGGGCGTAAATCCAGATCCTTGGGTCTCTTGGGACATAGAACTAGTCCTCGGGTATGTTGAGTTAATTTAGCCTTTTGGGCCTCGTGAGCTCAACTTTTGGGCCGCTCTTTCTGTGCCCTGGGTACAGGGGCCTAACACAAGCTCCCTATACCAAAAGGCTTGAGAACTTCAAATGTTTTGCTTGTTTATTCGATACAGTCGATTCTCTTGGGAAGGCCCTTTCCAGTGGTAATATGCTTGTGCTTTTGCTTTTCGCTTGCTGTTTAGCAGTTGCTTGTCTTTGGCACTTGTTCCTTTCTTCTTTATTGTGAATGTCCACGGATACTCTTTGGAACCAAAAGTCCAGGGACATGCCGACAAAGAAATTTGGGAAAGTATTGAGGCCAATGGCCTTGCCCAAATGTCCAAGAAAGTTTTGGATTCTGGGCATTGTTGGGCACCTCTAGATGATGATCGTCTTCACATATTAGCCCGAGACCAACGAATGTCCTTGGATATTTTTAAGCCAAAAGCCAGATGAAGGAGCGTTCGAGACCTTCCTTTGTGTTTGAGAATTGGTCTGTGCTGCCGTTTGGGCCACTGCAGCGCATTAATTGTGCAATAAATTGGGCTGACGTCACCTTGGGAAGTCAAGGCCCACTAACCTTGGCAGCGTGTGTGGACTTGATGGGTGGCTAGGGTGATGATGGTGTGCGCCTTTTGATTTAAATACCTGCCTTGCCATTTACTTGCTTCCATTGCCTATGAAAATTTCCTAAGTGCCAAAAACGCTCTCTGCGACTTCATTGTTACATACTATTCATCTTCCTCTCCTTTTCTTATTTCGATGGCTCTAGGTGCCGCAGACATTGCTTCTTCGATTACAGCCGCTGATCTTGATGCTATTTGCGCTGATCTTCTTTGATTACAGCCGCTGTCTTGCACATGGGGTCACCTGTGGCCCCCCCTCCTCTCCCCTAGTCCGTGCCCGAAATCTCCTCCGTTTTCACTGGTAAGGTCTCAAATTGGATAGACAATCCATTCAAGGACATTGTCAAGGAGCACGCTGCAGGGAAGGCTGAGGCGACTCGAGTGGATGAAGTAGCGGTGAAGATTGCGACGACATACTCTGAGACTGCTGAGGCGGAGGAGATTGTCGTGATTGTAGAGCCCCCTTGCCGTGAAATCCAAATTTATAGCCCAACGATGATTCCACTCGCGGCCCATGAGGAGTTTATGGTTGAGGATGGCACAGGGACTTCACGTCTAGGTGAAGCCCAGGCTGGGGCCAATGATCATGCTGAAACGGTTGAGCCCCCAGTCTTGGATGTTGCTGCTTCTGCACCCGAGGACAGGGCTGAGATTTCTGTGGTGCAAGAGGCTGCGGTCTAGAGGCCCGAGGAGCCTAAGTTCCCAAGAGATGAGACCACTTCAAGGAGCTCTTTTGTGGCCAAGGTATTTTCTCATGTTGCTCTTAACTTTGTTTTCTCCTATCTATGTCTCACTGACCTGTCTTGAATTTCACAGGTTTAGGAGATGGCTGGTGTTCTTGGCACAATCATTACTGAGGTTGCCCAAGCTTATGTAGAATTCGAAGCTTCGAGGGCCTTTGCTGAGGCCAACAAATATTTAGAGGCTGAGCTTGTTGCTGACAAGGGAAAGATCGCTTCTTTTGAAGACACATTGAGGCTTTAGCAACTCCAGTATGGGATGCTACGGGATAGAAATCTCTAGCTGGAAGAAGTGTTGAGGATTTCAGTAAGGGCCGTGGTCAAAGCTTCTACTCTGGAGGGCAAGTACTAGGACGGCACCAACTTGTGCCACGAGTGATGAGGTTGCTGAGTCCTCAGTTGTCCACAGCCGTGTTCAATCCTCGGAATGCCAGTGCCACATATTTAGAGGACTTGTATGTCCTTTCAGGCAGGGTGTTTCCCAGCCCTCCCCGGCCTAGGTCATCAAGTAACCCTCGATCTTTTGGGCGGCCGGGATCGTCAAGTCAAGCAGGGCCTTCCAAATCGCAAGGGGCTCAGTAGCAGGATGCCTCTCTTCAGCCTGGACTTTTTGAGGGTGGATTGTAGATTTGTAATGCTGTGTATATGTATACATATTTTCTTTTGCATATACGTTGTACATTGTATACTTCTAAGCATGAATGAAATTCATCCTTTGTTGTAATCTCTCTCTGGATTGTCTTATGTGTTTAGTTCTTTTATGACATGTTATTAAAGAAACTTAATCTTTTATCGACTTAATGTTTGAACCTTTTGACTGTCTTAGACTGAAGATACTACCTTTTGGGTTGTCGCATGTTTGCTGTTTTGAGCCCATAAGTTTTTGAGTTCAACCTTTAGTGTTGCTTGGTACCATGGCCAAGTTTTAGTCTAATCTCTTGGGCTACTCAGACATAGTCGAGTTTTAGTTTTGACCTCTTAGGCCGTTCGGTCATAGTCGAATTTTAGAGCAAGTGAAATGGTTGCTTTCACTTGACTTAGGGGCAGCACAGGTCTTGTTGATCAATGTGATGTGACGCAACCATTCGATGAAATGCAAGACAATTAACAAGTTAATATGAATTTTATTATACCAAAGAAATGTATTACAAGCATTCCCAATAATGCATTTTACCTTACCTGAATGTCTGAGCATACATTTTCTGGTATGTTTTTCGAGGCGAGCGCCTATGTCCCTAGACCTCTTATGCTAGTTTAACTTTTCGGGCAAAATTGGTTCCTTAAGCCTTTCAGGATATGGACCATTGTCCTCGGGCCTCTTGGGCTTACTTGAGCTCTTGGCCAAATCAGCTTCTCGAATCTCTTGGGACATAAATCAAAATCCATGGGCCTCTGGTGTCAATTTTGTCCTCTGGGTTAAACCAGCCTTGTGGGCCTCTTAGGCTTAAGTCCTCGATCCTTTTACTTGACTGTAGCCATGCCTGGCTACTTCCCGTTGGAATGCGGTTCTCTGCAACCTTGCCATTCTCCAAGCTCCCTCAAGCATGTTTAGGCTTTCATGATGACTTTGCGTGCAGCCATCTGGACCGATTATGGGGATATCACACTTGTGACGTTCCATCTTTTGGCTGATCCATTTCACTGACTCCCGTTAATCCAAAAACTTATCTGGGTCTTTGTAGGAAATGGTTGATGTAGCATTGTCTCATCAGCCTTTCGATTTCTACCTACAGCGTCTAGCAGCTTTTAGTATTGTGACCTCGGTGGTGATGGTAATAGCAGTACTTCTTCTGATCACCTCCATCTAGGTTCTCTAACGCCTTGGGCCACTTTAGGAATTCTTTATCCTGGATCTACTTCAAGGTGTTGGTACGTGATTTGTTCAAGGGAGTCAGGTTTGCAAGCTTGGACTTTCTTTGAACAACCTGCCCAAGCCTGTGCTGCTTTGACGGTCCTCGAGACTCCAGATGGTCCCCGTCATTTCTTTTTCCTTCCACCATCCTAGGGTGAAAATATTCTTCACCTTTTGGCCTCTTTGCTCCCCTGGCCCCTTCTCTGAAGATCGGTTTCCAGACCTTCTTAAGTTTCTTCTTTATTTGGGGTTGAGTCACGACCTTCTTTTCGTTGAGATAATCTCTCAACTCAAAAGAAGCTTGCGTAGCCTCTTGCTCTGTGCGGCTGTTTTCTTTTGGAAGAATTCCTCCTTCCGAGCTGCCCTCCTGGATTTGAGGACTCAAGCGAACTTCAAGTCATCGCGGGACTTTATTCCTCAAGGAAATCTATTTCCCCGGGTTCTCCAATTGGCTAGCTTGCTTCTTGGGATGCTTTCTTCCTTTTCCCTTTCTTTGGGACACCGTAGTCTGGGAGGCTTTGGGTGGCACTCCCGTTGACTGCCCATCTAGTTTTGAGTAGAGGATTTGGTCGGCTCTTGAGAGATCGTCCACCTTTACTATCAATGCCTATACACAAGGACCTAGGCGATCATCCATTCTACTGCCTAATGGAAGGCAGTTGTTGCAGGATGCCGTCTACTGGATGGATGCATTGGCCTGGGATCGTGTGTTCGTCATTCTCTGACTTCGGAAATACCTCTAAAAAATTCTGAAAAATGAGTTAACCTGACTTTTAGTCGGTTCTTACAGACGGTTCTAATGTTACATTTTCTCAAATTTCGGCCGCTGTACGAATGAAGATCCAAATGACCGCTCAGATCCTTTGGATGCATTTGGATGAAATCCGGACAACACAAGGTATATGGTGAAATCTATTAGGACAATGAAAGTGAGTTAGGAGGTGAGGAGAGAGGGGAAGAGAGCAATAATACACGGGATTTTCACGGAAAGCCCTCTCTTGAAAGAGAGGGAAAAACCATGAGACTCTAGGTCTAGGTAAACTTCCACTACATTGTTGGGTGAGTATAAGGAATGGAGCACGTGTGAAGCTCAAGGCTTTCTAGGTACTCGCTGATTACATTGAGGGGAAGAAAACTCCTTGTCTCTCTCTCTTTTTGTATGCTTTAGTCTCTTAGTAAAAACCAGGATTCAGCCCCCTAGGTACTCCTCCTTTGTTTGGGGCGCATGGAAGGTTTATATAGGGGCTCGAGTGTCCTACGTGGAGCACCCACGTGGCTTGGCGTGTACAGGCTCCCCTATCACCAAATTTGCAGGTCTGCCCTGCCGTGTCAGAGAGGTGGCTTGCTTGCAATCTGACTCTGAGAGATGTCACATCAAGCATACGCCGGAAGCTATCATTCCCTAAGCAGATGGCATGTCGCAGAGATTGCGTGTTCCTTGACAAAAGTGAAACATCTGAGCTGGTGTTTTTGGTCATACCATTCGAGGCCTTTCATTGTCCGCGTCCTTAATGAAGTTGCTTGGTCTTTCCCTAGTCCGTGGACGTTTTGGTAGTGAACGTACTCGGTCTTCACCTGAAGGCTTTGGTCAGCGAGAAGTCTTCGGACTTTCAGAGTCGTATCCTCTGCTCTGTGTCCTCAGGTCTTTGTTGGAAATTATGTGACATCTTATGATGTCCTCGAGCCTCCTGAGCTAGGTTAGTCTCTTGGACTGTTTCAGCTACTTTGGGGCTTCTCAGGACGCCGGCCCTTAGTCCTTGGGTCTCTCGGGATGCGGACCATTGCCTTTGGGCCACTTGGGCTAATTTAGGCCCTCGGCTAAATCAGTTTTTCGGACCTCATGGGGCGTAGATTTGGATCCTTGGGTCTCTGAGGACGTGGAACTAGTCCTCGGATATATTGAGTTAATTTAGCCTCTTGGACCTCGTGAGCTCAACTTTTGGGCCGCTCTTTCTTGGCCCTGGGTATTGGGGCCCAACAAGTTTAAATAAATCCTATACGTAAAAATAAATCTTAAATAATAATAAATTATAATAAAAATAGAATAAAATTATCTAATAACGAAATTATTTAGACAAAAAAAATGCCAATTAAATAAGCCGATTGATATAAAGCCACCAGAGGCTCGAATTCATCCACCACGTGACATGACCCCAAGGAAGCCCCATTGACCCCACATAATATGAAAAATGCAACAAACATAGTAGTAACTTATCATTGAGGAACCTTACCTTCTAATTAGATCAAAGTGCATCAGGTTCAGTTTAGTGGATCAGTTTAGTGGACTCAACATAAGAAAGCGCATCCTTTTTTTGACTTAGTTAACGGTAGTCATTATCGATTAGACAGATATAAAAAAGGAACAATACTTTTTTTTTATTAATGTGATGGTTTGAATCTAAAGATCCCGACTTTAAGTCAATAAGAATAAGGATAGGCAATTTGAATTATTGAGAAAAAAACAGATTGAGATAATGACAAAACCTTTCAGAAAAGCAAGTGTCTTGATTGTGAAAAAGTCAAAATTATATAAAAAGATATTTTGGAGGCATTCTTGTGATATTATTGATAATATATTATTTAATTAGTCTATCTTTTAAATGGGTTTAGTAGTATAGATGGAGAAAACATAAAATAATTTTTAATAAAATTTAAACTTTAGCTGATCATAACTATAAACGCATTTACTTTTGTTACATCACACTAAAGTGTTCCAACTATGTCTCCCAAGGCCACTTAGATGGCTATCTATCACATCTGACTTTTCTATTATTCTTATACTCTTTTACTTGTCTAATAATATTTATTTTCCTACCATTAGCGATGGTGAATTTTATCCTATTTGAAACAAATTCAATTGACCCAAGTCTACTCTAACTCAGTTTAACCAAGCCAAATTTAACTTAAAATTATATCGATCTTAAATTGACTTATTTGACTCAAAAAAAAAAAAATCAAAATCTATCTACTCAATTATACCTACGATCGGATGTAACACTAACTCAAGGTTCCATTGTTCAACTTAAAATAAAATCGGACATGGTATTTCAAGAAACAAAATTATAATTATAATAGCCTTCCAATTATTCTAACTTAAAATTATTTTTTGCACAATGAATAAATCCTGAAACAGATAACAACAAGCTTTGATATAATTAGTTAGTAGATGTATATTATTAGTCAAATAGAGTATTAAGAATTATTGAAATGTCAAGTAGCAACAATAACAATAAATTTTTATATCCCAATGGGTGGAGGGTCGACTAAATTATATCCCAATAGATGAAA
>JAODPA010010879.1:26216-39066 GCA_025585075.1 Nepenthes mirabilis | reverse complement strand
AGAAGGAAAAAAAAATTCATATATACTAGACGTCCAAAACCCTAAACCCCTTCGAAAATCCTATAAATGTATTTTGAGTATATGTGCCGCCTTGCCGTCTAAAACCCTAGCTCCTGCCAAAGTCCTACGTCGAAGCACCATTAAATTTGAAATGGCTTTCTCAAGAGTCTTTCGGAGGTCAGCATCAATTGCTGTTCCAATAGCCGGACGACTCATCGGAGGTCAGCGGCATCGCCATCCAGCCGCTGCGTTTTCCGTCATCAAGGGCGGTAATCTCTCTCCCCAAGCCCGGCCTAGCACGAACTATTCGGGCTGCCGCTACTTAACAAACCGACCTAGTTCAGATCAGAGTCTTCTAGCCGTCATTGAATCCGAGATTAAGTGCGCCGAGGAAACTGAAGAACACAACCAGGTTCGCTCGTTCTCCCATTTTTGTTAAAAATTTGTTATACTTCTTGTTCGATTTTTTCCGTAGTCGAAGCCGAGGCATTTTTGAACCCCTTCTGCTCGTATTCGTTCTGGAAATGGGCTCGGGTCTTTCAAATAGGTGTTTTTTTTATATTGAATGTTGAGTCAATTGAAAGTATCTAATGTGAATGAAGTTCTGTGTTGAACGACCAATTTGTGCACATATTTGTCTTCATAGTTTTACTTCGCCTTGGTTCCCTATTCCTGTTAGCCACAAGGGAACCCCATAGAGAACCCCGGGCTGCACCAACCTTCAAGGCGCAGCCATTTTGCCTCGGTTCCAAAGCAAATTTTAATTTTTTAAAGAAAATTCAAAAGTAAATCAAAGAAAACACGTGGGTGGATGGATTTATATGCAATGGCCTCAGATTGAGGCTAATGGTGCAGCCCCCCCTCCGAGAACTCTCCCATAGGCGTTCTACATCTGTGTGAGTTCTGTTTCTAATGAGTTTCCACGTGCTAATTAGTTAGAAGGATACATTGTTTCTATTGTATGTTGGGGGGATCTTGTCTACATCTACAACTAGAAATGAAAATAATCATAATTTTTTTAGTGATAATGAAGCCAAATTTGCTGACACTATTATTTGTCTGGGCTCCTGGTAATTCTGTCTCTGCCAATATGTTGTGCAATTATTATTTGTTTACGTTGTGTGAATTTCAGTACTCGTGTCTTTGTTGTGGTTGTTGAATAAACGAAATGATGATCTTTTTAATTAGAAAGGCTAGTTCTTTGTTTCGCAGTGCTGCTATTAACTCATGAAATTATTCCTAATTCAGAGGACTACGAATTTTATGAGGTGAAGAGATGCGGTTTTCTGAACAGCGTATTATCTTCTTTCAAGTTCTATGTACAACCCCAAACAAAAGAAGAACAAAATTTAGTAGATGGTGGTCTCTTATAAAATTTGAATGGCAGTTCTTAAAGTCATTTTTAATACTGAAAACACTGTCAAGCAATCACTTATTGTAATGGACTTTTGTCCGAGAAGATAAAAATAATAGATTATTTGTTGGGTCTATTGAGTCCTGGACACTAATCATTTCATATTTACTTTGTAAGCAATAGAAGCAACTTTTGTGCAATGGGAAATCATCCTTTAATTTTATTGAACATGGGAAATCAAGGGTAGATTTGTAGGGATGCTCACATGCCCATTATACTGGCTCAATTCCAAGCAACTCTTTCCACCGCCATCTTACGTTTAGAAAGGGGGGGGGGACTTCATTGAGGCTCAATGCTTGCGTGATGTAATTTTATTTGACAATTAAAAAGACAATAAATGAGAAAGTTAGTTGAGGGTAAAGTTTGCTTGTGTTTACTCTGAATGTATTTTGCAAAAGATATCGTGGATCAGATAGTTTTGTCAAGCTCTCTCAGTGACATCCATTGTGATCTCCAGGGTTGGCTCAATGAATTCTCTTCTGCCCAGGCTTTTTAGAAATCCCCAGTAATCTATGTTTGACGAGCCATGAACTGTGATAAAGGACTTGCCATTGTGCTGTTTCTCCATCATCTATATAATACTCCTAGAATTCTCCATATATCAGTTCCATGACATAAAAAATTTGTAGGATGTCTTAGTGCTCTTTTGTCTGTCTTATTATAGAAGATGGAAAGGTGTAATCAATCTTTGGTGTTTGTAGGTTGAGGAGGTTCCCGATGAATTCCCTTTTAAAATTGAAGATAATCCTGGACAACAGACTATAACCTTAACAAGAGAATTTCATGGTGAAACAATAATGGTTGAAGTAACTGTGCCCAATCTCGATGCTGGTGAGGAGGATAATGAGGACGATAAGGATGATGGAGAGGGTACTGGCTCCCAATCAAGCTTACCTCTTATTGTGAGTGTTTCCAAAAAGGATGGACCTTTCTTGGAATTTGGATGCACTGCTTTTCCAGATGAGATTGCAATCGACAGTCTATCCCTCAAGAATCCTGCAAGTCCTGATGATCAAATTGCCTATGAAGGACCTGATTTCACGTAAGTTGATGTTCCCATCTTCATGGCCTAGTGTCAAAGTAGCTGTCTTCAATTTCTCTCACTTGTCTTGTTCTGTTTTTTGTTTTATTATCTAGAGATTTGGATGAGAACCTACAGAAGGCTTTCCACAAGTTTTTGGAGATCAGGGGAATCAAGCCAAGCACAACCAACTTCTTGCATGAGTATATGATCAATAAAGACGGTAAAGAATACCTGAGGTGGCTCAACAACTTGAAAAAGTTCATCGAAGTGTGAAGTTGCTCAATACTAAATGTATGAGCCACTGTATTAGTGAACTCAATTTTGTTTTTGAGACGAGTGTTTGGTACTGATTACACCGAAGAGCGTGGGGGAAATTGCTTCAGTTGGAGGGAAATAATCATTATTCTGGCCTTTATTTAAATTGTCAATATGCATATTCAAATACCCGCATCTTATTGAGAAAACAGAGTATGCTATGCCTCCACCACGGCAACATTATTGACATGAGTTTGTGCTTCAACATTTAGCTGATACTAATGTATTTTATTTTGCTGTGCTGATATTTCGGATGGGGGTTGCAGCAGGGCATTTTCCCACTCTTTCCAGAATTTGAAAGTTTACCCTGCTCCTGAACCATATAGAATGGCGATGAAACTTAATTGCAGGTCTATAAGATGTTTTATGTTTATTTATTTCACTTTATTGAGCCTGATTTTGAGTAATAGCATGAGTTTGGACGTTGAGATTGAGTGTCATGACCGGAAATTTATCTGCATTCTTATGAGACCATACCCCCCCCCCCCCAAAAAAAAAAAAAAAAAAGAGGGCACGCACTGATTAGAACCTTGAATGTCATGGCAGGTAAGCAGATAAAAACTTCAGTATATTGATCTTTCAAAAGATCACATCAGCTTCTTAAGAAGTGCTTGTTACAGAATCCTTTGATTAGTCCAATTAAACTCACAGAGCAGATGAAACCTCTAGTAAGTTGGGTCAAATTGATACTTTGAGACAGTTGATAATATCAGTGTCTCTTATCCCAAGGTGTTAATATTAAATTCTCTAGGGCACCGGCAATTTGGTTCATGTAGAGTTAGCGGGTCACAATCTCTTGGCCGCTGGCAATTTGGTTCATCGCAAAGTAGAACAGAGTTCCATTTTGGATGCTACCAGTTTCAGTGGGAAAATTGGAGGACCATTTTGGTCCCTTCATTTTTTCGAAAATATTTTTAAGAGAAGTCACAATTCATAGTTTCTACTGCAATGAGCTTTGTTTTTTTTTTTTAATCTTCGAAATTAAAACGTGTTCACAAACAATGAAGCAACCTGTAGAAAAGTAATCAGATCAATTTTTCAAAGGAATATCTGGGAAGGAATTAATTTGCATTTTTTTAAAGAAAAAAGCTACTTCAGGCTATAAGCAACAAATCCGTGAATATTCTAGTTTGAGAAAATAAATTATCCGTATGGTACAACCTCAAAACAGAACTGAGAGCATCTGTTGGATGGTCAGAGTACAAAAAGAGGAAAATAGGGACGACCCTGCAGGAAGAAAGGTAGCAGCCAGTAAGAGAACTTGATGGTGTTTAAAATTAGGTCTGATTAAAATCAGATTTAAAATCGGCTCTGCTGTAAAGAGAAAATTATGATCATATGTACTATCAAGAGTAGCTAATAAAACCAGGGGAAAATGCCACTTACTGAAATGCATCCCTTTACACAAAGAAAGTTCAAAAGAGGAAACTTTCCTAATCCTAGAAGAACACCTAAACCACACATATTTCCAATAGCTTTTCTCCACAGCTGGCCTCCAGAAACCCCTATCCATATCGATCAGTTGTCTCCACAATTAGAATATCAAGAAGTACAAAAACACTAAAAGATACAACTCACTAAAAGATGCAACTCAATCGGCATTGAAGGTCGTGTAAAGGCACCGTCGTTGAGAAATTCAATCCCTGAGATGAACCTTTGAAAGAAATTGTACGCCGATTCAGCAAAAGGCATCCAGTGCATACCTCTATGCGAAGAAATAGATTTTGAAGAAGAGTGCCAATCCCAATTGAAGTATGAATGCAGCCACCAAAACCACATTCAGATCATTCCCTTCCACGTAAGATCTGAGGTTCAAGGCAACGAAGAAGGCTGATGAACCACCCGCAAGGATTATGATCATCCATCTCAGAAACTCAACTGGAATCACCAGCAAGAACTGCAAATTTTCCAGCAAAATATATCAGTGTATAAGACAACACTGTTTTAAATGTAAGGCTCAAAATTTACTGAAAATTGTACGATGTCATCTTGGTTCTTTATAAGATTAAGTAGTAAACTCACTTTTTAGAGATCACATGGAGCAACTCACTGATCAGATAAGGCAACAAGGAGAATTGGGGATGAGTACAAAAAAGACGCAGCAAAGTGGCGGTAAAAATGTTACATAACAGAGCAGGCGGTAGTAACGTGTAGATGGCTACAAATGTATAGAGGTAATAGGTTCTAACCTGTCTAAGAAATATGAGTCTGTTTTATGGGAGAAGATGCAGAGTTTTCAACTGAGACACCATCTGATCACTTGGAAAACCTAATTGCATAAGTCTACTTAAGGTCATCTCAGGATGAGGAGTCGGTAAAGATGGTTTGTGGGCATGTCACAGCCCACATCTTTTGAACTACTCAGTGAGGGGTAACCTAGAATAATGAGAATAGATTAGGCCATTAGGCTTTACCTTTTTCAGTTGGTAATGGGTCTGCGACAAGTTGTATCATACCAGGGAGTAATAAGGCCGACATATTTACATGATTGGCGGATCATAATCAGAAGACTGCTATGTCCCCCTTTTCTTGGGTGTATTTCACTACTTTCGTAAAAGCTAAGCTTGGAAAGCTTCCACCATTTTTTTACAAACCAATCCTGGGTAGTGCTGGGGCTCCAGAGGGGCCTGTTCAAGTGAGGAAGTGCATGAAACACCAAAAGAAATGAGGATTTACAATTTTTCAAATCAATCCACTACTAGAAAAGAGGTCAAAAGTACTTGGATTAATCTCAAAAGAGCGACATTCAAGTGTCCTTGGATCGTGTTTGTGAATCCCCTTACCAACGGAGAAAAGGAAAGGTCGGTTGGTGTTATGGTGTTGGACAGATGATAACCAACAGCATTTTGGGATCACAGGTAGCCTAGCGGGAGGCTATCCGCTTGGCTTAGTAAAGTGCCAAGGTTCAATTCCCACTAATTCAACTAGTCCATCTACTTAACAAAAATGAAAAAAAAAAGTCAGTTGCAGTTTGAAATGTAGATGATGATAACTCAGGACCCTCAGAATGATTTATGATTCATGGGCAGCTCTGCCACAGGATCACCGTCTGCACGATTGTCGTGAGTGTGATGTCAGCTAGGAAACCTACAAATATCTCCCCCCCTCCCCCCCTAAAAAAAAAAAAGTAACCCCTTATTTCCAACTCAGTTCGGACAGCTTGTTCTGCCTTTTTTTTTTTTTTTTTTGGGGGGGGGGGGGGGGGTCTCTTATCTGCAAAAGGATTTCAGGGAAAGGAACACAACAGAAAATGAGTAGGACCCAGCCAAATGAAGAGCTGCCCAAGTAGCAACTAAGCAAGGTGGTGCTTTGGGATCGAGGGGGTTGCATCTCCCATGGAGATGTAGCACTTACATCTCTGCATATCTCAGTACACACAAAAAAAAAAAAAATGCATAACAAGTTGAATAGATTTTGGTAGCACTGCTAAGCATGGATCCCTGAATAAGCTTCCAAACAAGTGTCAGAGATGCATCTCCAAATTCATTAGTATTTTATATATTTTCCGAGGCAATGCTTCAATTAAATAGGATAGGATTTCACCAATATACAAACAGATTTTCCTGGAGCAAACATAAGTGACCAGATAAAAATAAAGGTTGGAGGGATATAAGAACAATTATAGAGCACAAAACAATCACACCCTCCACAAAAGCGGCAGAAGCACTTGCAGATTGTTTAAGGATAGAAGATGTCGATACTTACAGAGCATAGGATAAAGATGAAGAGAGAGTATCCCCACATGCACCAGAAGCGTACAACGCTAGTATTTGAACCCAAGTACTGAAGCAAGAAATAAAATGCTAATGGCACAGCAAGAGCATAGCCATACACCACACATGCAGCCAAGTTCAAATAACTGACATTAAAGCTCCAAGAGGTACTGCTATCGCTGAGTTTTTCCATCAAGTAGGTGGCACAATTTCCAAGAGAAGCAATCACAAACACTAGTGTAGTGGAGATCCAGACAAGCCCATAACTGAAACATCACAGAAGGCAGCACCAACAGGCCCAAGTTAAGAGAAAATAAGGTCAACATTCAAGCATCTTTCTGGTTCAAAAGTTGAGAATTTTAAGGGCAGGAAAAGGAACAAAATACAAGTGCTCAATATAGGACCAGAAGCCAAGCACAATAGGCATTTGGTAAAGTATCATCTTGGAAAAAATTATAAATATGCGTTCTAATAGTGAAAACTAAAATTATATACTTAAATGTCAAGCAAAGTAACTGCACAAGACAAAAGTGAACAACACTTTCAACTGCTGAGTACTACAGTGAACCAATGTTTACATAAAGAAGCACATAGGATTTTAAGAAGCCAAGGTTCAAATTGTCAATGTAGATTAATATATCAAGACTTAAAAATTGGAAAAATCAAAATTGCTGTCGATATCAACATCGATGTGTTGAGACTCAAAAAATATTTTAAATCATGGTACAGCATCATGTCAATATAAATGCCTTATGATCCTCCCCTCATTTCCAGCACTTAAGTATGGAAACCCATACAACCATGATAAAAACATTGAACTACAGAACTTCAAAGGGCCAAGAATCTGAATTTAAGTGTCTAAGGCTTATCTTCTCTCAGGGAGGTGAGGATCCTCCTGCAGAATAGTGGAATCCACTAAAGCTTCATCAATTCTTATGAATGAAGACAAGGAACAGCATCATGAAAATTGGTTAAATTCTTTGACCATTCTTCATGTCCAAGAAATTTTCACTACCCAAAAATCAACACACATGAAACCATCCATGACAGGAACGCCCTATATTGATTGTCATTTCATTTCTAGATATGCAAAACCATTGGCCATCAGCTTGAATGTCTTCTAAGCTAACAGCATGTGAATGCAACTCATGAACAAGTGAAGATTCACAATACAGCTTTGTTGTTAAACAATAAGTAAATTTTTTGTCATTATGGGTTTAGATTAAATAGTTCAACCTGAAATCCATTTCTTTCTTCTAGAACAGTTTGTAGCCATAGCTTATCAACTTATAGCTGTCTTTTAATTTCACAATGGAAAAAACTCTCCAGAATAAAATTTTCCATCTTGCAGGTTCCTGTACTTCACGTGACAGTTAAATATAAAGAATCATTTGAAAAAAGGAAATAAATCTAAATTAAATTAGGAGTCCGTTACACCTAGGGTTTGCAACAATATGCTGTCTCATTAATTAGATAAATTTTGATGAAGATAGAAGAAACCTCTTTAATGCTGGAACCCTGTCAATGTCTTATCCCCAATTTTAATTGGCAAGAACCTACACACTGTCAAGGAGAGTTGAAACATGGTCTTTCCACTGAAAGAGCACGCACTTTACAATTGATTGAAACCCACTAAGCAGCACTTGCTTTCAAAAACAGATGTATAATTTAGGCTTACACATGCAATCCAGTACTTTAAAAAACCAAAGTTTTGAGACTCAAAATGAGTTGATCAACTCTTGGGGAACAAAAACTTTTCCCCTCTTCCAGGTTCTGATTTTTGGAAAGTTCTTCCAGGTTCAACTGCTTCACATGGCCAATCAAATTATAAGGGATTACCTAGTGCATGAGGCTGCACATCATGGGGTCTGGAGAGGACTATATATATATATATATGAAGCTTTATTCTTACCTTACAAAGAATCTGTTTTTTATAGTTTGAACAGTGACCTCTATTTTACAGTGACATAATGCAATTAATGAGTTGGAAATTGAAAATAGAGTTCAGTTGAATTGGGAGTCTATTTTGTTCGCAAGTCCTATAAAATCTTATTTTTCTTACTAATCCATTTTTTTTGTTCTTTTGTTTTTTTTTTAAAAAAAAAGCTGATGCCTGAAGTACCTGGGATTGGTTTTCTGAAAGTTTACAGCTTAACTGAACAACAAAACATAAAAGGGACATCTTTGGACAAAAAAAATAAGACTTTAATGTTTTGACATTTCCATAAACATCCACAGGATAAATTTTGAGAGAATAGGCAGGTTTGAAGAAACTTGATCTAAAAACATACTCGTACATGTATAAAGGGTGTCAAACCCATCAGCAATTAATATCTATTTGAAATGGTTGCAAAAATTAAAACATTGAATGATCTACTTTTCCAGCAAGAAGGATCCTATACTCGACAAGTTCTAATGTAGACTATCTATCTATTGAGATTGGAAGATATTACAGGATAACATTGAATGATCTAGAAGAAAGGTGTACCTTCAATGGTGTTCCACCACTACATACACTAGAGTGAGGAATCAGATTATCATTGACATGAAAGGTGAAAAACTGAAAATAGAACTTACAGATCAGGATTAGCATCGATCTTGTTGAAAAAATCACCACTGATAGGATTCAAGGAACTTATCAATCTATTAACAACAATGTCTGTATCCACATTGAAGTACTGTGTATATGATGAGATGCTGAATACTCCCTGCCAGTTGTTTGAAGATGGTTGCCCATCTCCTGCAAAAGAAAAAAGAAAGAAAGAAAGAAATAAGCTGAGAGAATACAAGTATACAACTGCAACTGCATATCAATGTAGACCCATCCGTGTCACCAATAACTTTGTTTATTCAAGAAATAATACTCATAATAGAAGAAACTACATTTTCAAGAGATTCAAGATGCACCCATCAACGTCTAAACCTATGAAAACATTTATTTATTTGCTTAGCATAAACCTCTGAAACCATATTAGCAATGAAAGGCACCTATTAACAAATTGCTGTGAAAGCTAAAATGAGGTTGCTTGGCTAATTACTGCTATCCATTTGTTCATCCATTTGCTGGGTAAATAGAATTGTTATTTGAGGAACATTCAAGGGGTGTCGCCCATGTAGTTTAGATGAATACCCGATGAAAGCATATGAAACTCCACATTATTTAGAAAAGATTCCTTTCCCTACGTATCAAAAATATTAACTTCTAATAAAAGTCAATAGGACATCAACTAGGTACAAAAACAACACGTAGAACTATTAATTAAAAAAACACAATAATATTGAAGATTGAAAGAGGAAGGTTAACACCACTTCTTTCAATTTTCCAATCAAACAATTTCCCAGATCAATTATCTTTGAAACTCTTCCTTTTCTTCTATGTTCCACTACCCAACTGACAACAAACAAAATCAGTCTCTATCTCTGCACTCTCTTCTCTTACATCTTAAAGACCACCTAAATCAAAAAAAAAAAAAAAAAAAAAAGTCATAAGAGGACCCATCATAAACTAAATATACCTACTGAGCATAAAGGACAAGAATATTTCTAAGGAAAAAAATGCAGCCCAATGCACAAAACTTCCCATCACGGGGGATAAGAAGGGTTAGAATACTCTTACATTGCAGAAAGACAATTTTCATGGTTTTAACCGATGGCCCCCAAGTCAAAATAAAGTATTGTTACCGTTGCTCAGGCTCACTTTGAGATGATTTCCAAGGCTATGTCCATTCACCATGTACGAAGTGTTCAAGAATCTATGAAGGTATAACTTTGTTTTAGAGTGAGAATAGAAATATAGGACCAAAATTTGAACTAAAGATCATGGTATATGTTCAGAAAGTACAATTTAATTTCCTGCTCCATCTTTTGTCTAAAGATTGAAAATTATTTGTAAACTTTGAGTCTCACTTCCATAACAATCATGTAACAATTTCAAGAACCTTTTTTTTTTATCATTGTAAATGGACTTTTCCTCACATTTGGACATACAGTGATGTTAGTTGATATTAGGTGCCAAAGTCATTTTCCTCTTAACAGCATTTGGCTAAGACAGTGTACCATTTATAACTTACTCAAATGTATCAACTGTGCATGGTTCATTAAGCAATATGATTAAACTTTTTACATTCTTAATAACATAATATGTCATTGTTGTTAAAATTTAGTGTGCCGTGAGAGGCCATTCTTAATCTATAGATGACTAGCTACCATTTGTTGATCAATTGATGTCTTGCCAGTGAATAATATTTTTATCGATTCATTAATAATTTCATCAATCAAATGAAATAAGAAATAGATTAAGAATGGACACTAATAATAAGAAATAGAAGTGATAGAAAATACTAATACAATAAACCAGAGAATGTTTTTTAATTTTTTTGAAGTGTATGCACATAAGTATGCATTATTTAAATTCCTCAACCATATTTACAAGACTATTAAGTATTTTCCAAATGTAAACAATAGCCATGTTTTCTAGAAAAAAAGTTGTGCAAATAGAAAATTGAAAAGGAAAAGAAAATTGGAACACAAAATCACAAAGTACGAAACTGTTCCCAACTATACAGGCCATAAATGATTTACAGGTTCCATTTGCACAGAAAACACCTATTTGCCACCACCCAACCTTTCTTTTATATGTTTTCAAGAGAGAAAGACCTAAAGGCCAGGCAGTCTCCCAAAAGAAAAAGAAAAGAACCAGCCCTAGGCTGTGCATTCAACTTTAACATCAGCTTCAAAGGAATACTAAACTCCTTGACCCATCGCAAATGCTATCAAAAAGAAACAGAGAATGACCTGCACTGCTGTATTTCCATGACACTTTGTCAATATGACCAGCTTGCAAATCAGCCCAAGAAAGAGTGCATGGCAAATCAAGGAGGTTGTGTACAGCAAAATCATGTCCAATCCTGATCAACCAAGGCCATCACAATAATATAGCTTCCTCCAACTGAGAAAAACTTGCAATAGTCTTCTTACTCCAAATAAAACTGGGAATAGTTCTTTCCACATGAGCACAAGCATCCTCAGTCCATAAATCTAACCCAATCCTAACAGATACCCTGAAACCAACAGGAAAGGATATGAATGATTTAAAATAGACAACACTCCGAATATGCTTCCACGAGCTAAGAATGAAACTCCTTTTGAGAGCAAAGAAAACCAGCCAAGCACATCTGTCCCAAAAGCTGCAACATGTTCCCTGACCAAAGCCTACTTCTTTAGTTCAAAATCACTGCAGCCATTTTCTTATTACAACTGTCATGGAATAATTATAGCCCTCAATAATTTCACTGACTCCAAGGGCCTAGCAATTATGCCCTACATCAAATACAAGTTGAAAGTATTAACCATGCCCTGCCCACAGAAAATATTTCATAGGGTTATCATCTTACAAACCACGAAACAAGGGAACAAAGTGACACAATATGTTGGCAAACTTGTCAAGGTACTCCATGTGAGAGTTATTCTCACTCCATATGATAACATTGTCTCTTCCATTCTAGCAAACGTCTGTTGGATTCTGTCACCACTGGCGCCCCAATACTCATATACTGTGCCCTCAACAATGAAATCCCAAGATATGATGTAGAAATTACCTTTGTTGCACCCTGAAGTAAAAGCATAGCTATCTCCATACTGCACATCACCTAATAAATGAGTTACTCTTTGCCTAAATTCACATTCAAACCAAAGTTTGCAGAAAAATGAATTAAAATATCTGTACTAGTATGGATATTAGTTCCGGCCTTATTGGGAGATATGAATTGGAATTTGGCACCACAGTGCAAGTCTCATCTCCAGTGTATATCAAAAATAAGTTATATGTTAAAATTTAACACCCTTTTAACATATATTCACTAGCTTGAAGAGTTTTAGTCAACTCTATTAAATTAAACTTGATATCCTCCTTGGTTATAGAAAAAAAATACCCAAACACTATATTTGGCTACCAAAATGGAATAAAGTAAAAATAGAATAACTATTCACAAAGTCACTAAGAATGGGTAGAATTGAATTAGAAATTAATTTTTTGTGTTTGGAATACAGTAACAGGAAGAGGAATAACTAATAAATTTATATAAAATGATTTTTTTCCCTTACCTAAAAAATAATATTCCAACATATAGTAGAAGGTTTGGTATACACTTGATTAAAATTGGGTCGCCCAACAAGCCTAGTCCTACCGACCCAAAATTTTATAGGGTTTAGTCAAAATATACTAGAATTTTAAATGGACACAATCAAACAGTTATGCTTGATTAACTTTTCTAAATTGGACACGATCAAGGGTGAAAGTGATCGGTTAGGGCCGACCCGGCACAAATTATGAATTTTTTTGTAAATATATTTTTTATTTTAAATAAATGTCAATTTTAAAGGTTG
>JAODPA010010879.1:7257-21456 GCA_025585075.1 Nepenthes mirabilis | reverse complement strand
AATTAATTTAAAATTAATAGAAGATAGATATCAAAATAACATTTTAATTATATTGTTTTAATTTTTAACTGTTCACATTATAAGAGTAGTTCTCAATTATTAATAATATAAGAATTTCTAATATTCAAAAAGATTATAACATCCAGCAGCGGCATATGATGTTAGGGTTTGAGTCCAAGATGCTAATCTATATGAAGTGCCATATTACGTTAGATAAAACCTGTTTTTGGCGAGATGGATTAAAATGATATTAGTGGTCTTAAAGCAGTAAAAAGGGTCGCTTATCCTCCTTTTGCCATTCATGGCAATCACAACAATTGTTATGTATTATGAATTATGTTATTCATTTTAATTAAAATTCCCATTTCAAAGTCCTAGATCATTTATGGATGATTTTAATCATTTTGATTAAAATTCCCATTTCAAAGATTAGTTTTATTCATTTTGATTAGAACCCTCATAATTCAAAGTCCTAGATCAAGCAGGTAGAAGATGAGCTTTAAAAAATGGGAAAAAATAGGTCAACTTCCCTTGAAACGCAGGCTTGTACGCACCCATTGCCTTTTATCTACACAACATTCTTTACTCACTATTTGAAGAATATCGATGATATCTCATCCAATCATGTATACGAACAAGCCACACAAATGCAGGAAATAATTGAAGCACCGAAAGCCCCTGATGAACATCATCTTGGACGTACCCGGAAATGGAGCTAGTTCAACGAAGAAAAGGTAGGTGAGAATTAAGCAGACATAAATGCTGGTCCAGCTCCTTCAAAGACGAGGAAAACAAGATTAGTATAGTACCAACATCGTAGAGAGAGTAGAAACAGCAAATAGGCCGACGAGAGAGAACCACATTTACTATTAAGATTGATCAATGCTTCTCAGCTTGTGTTTACATGTAAAAATTTCAATTTCAACTGTGACAAACAAAATTTCCCACCTTGATGCCAATACCCATCCCCTCCCTCAAAAGAAAATAATAATAAAATAAAAAATAAAATAAAAGGATCAAATGGTGTTGCCAATTGAAACAGCCGTATATGGACCTTCCCTATCACCTGAAAATTAGAATACCATTCTTCTAATGCACTCTCATTTTCAGAGATATATAGACTAATCCTTGGAAGGGTAGCTCGACAAAAGAATCTTCATCGTCTCGTAAGTCATGAATACAATCCCGACACTCGGCACAACCTTATAGTACTCCGGCACTATCCCTCTGTACAGCCCACGCCATCCTTCAGTCCGGATTATCTGTGCAAAAGTACCCAACAGACCGGTACTGTACACCCGTGCCTGCCCACCTGCTCCTTCCAATTGCATCCGTCGCCTCACCAAATCAAGAGGAAATATTGCTGCAATTTATAGCAGTAACTGGCATGAGCAAAGCTGAAAACATTTAACACCGAGTTGTTTTAAAATGCCTGAAGGACAAGGACACTCCAAGGTGCTTCATGGGAAAAAAATTCGGCAACAGGACATCAAATAAATTGTATGCAATATGGCAAATCAGAACACACATTACACTGCATTATGATAAAAATGACTTGGAACACAGTTTCCAACGAGAGATATCCAAGGTGCTTTGCTGGAGAAGAAATCATCAAAAATTATATGCAGCAAAAGAAAAAGTAACCATAAATTAGGCACAACATAACAACCAAAACAGTCATGGCACATTTTGACACGGGGTTTCTGCATGAAAAGTGGGGTATAGTGCATTAACCTTTAAAACTACATTCAGCCAAGCACATAGAAGGAGAAGAACCTCCAATCCAAGGGACAGTCTTTTTTATTTCTAAATTTTTGTCCATAGGGAAGCCTTTTGAGCCCAAGACTACAACACCCAGGGGGGAGGAGGATGTGTTTGGTTGCCAACTCTACCCCAACCATGATGTATACAAAATATAATCTGAAGTCTCTTGAAAACTGAAACCATGTCAAAAACATTTATCAACTAAGTTAATTGGCACCCAGTCTAAAGGGGAGTTATTTGATGAATGAAATTTGCACTGAAAATCTTTATGTTTTTTGTTTTTTTTGTTTTTTTTTTTTTTTGGGGGGGGGGGGGGGAGGAAGCAGTGTTTGAGTGGACAATACTGTGAGGAAAGACACCATGTGCTTTGCACATCTATCTTCATGCCCCCTTTGACACAACCACCACAATCCCAAGACCCACTATAGTTTCCACACAAAACAGTACCATCATTACCATGAAGTATCAGATCCACAAACCATTTCCACTGCCACAACCATTCATCACATCACCACTGTTGACATTGGCCATCCAGTTCCAACGTCATCCCCAAACATGATGGGACCACTGCCACAACCTACCACCACCATGGTGGTGGGATATTGGTGGGAGCAATGCTGTGGTAACATGAGTGATGATGGTGCTTTTGTTCAAACTTGTTATATTGTTGTTCATCATGGTGGTGCACCCCAATCTCTAACATAATATATATGCAAGGGCAGGGAAACCTTGTGTTCAGCCACATAGCAATCCACTCTTATATATTTCACATGTACTAAACATGATGTTATAATATGCAATCATGACAGACTGATCGTACAAGAAAGCAACAAGCAATAGTCCAATGCACATAAATAGCACATAAGCAAAGAAAATGATTCAAAATGCAGACCTATAGTGGCAGTTAAATATGCTTGGCATCATTAAGGCCCAGAGGCTACAGGTAAACCAATTAACTAATAGGCGGTCAGATCATTGACAATATCATTTTCCAACAAGGTACTCAGAAACAGAATGAAGTCACCCTCCTTCCCTGCGAGGGCCAGTTGAATAACAGGACAGCACAACACACAGGTCCCATGTTTTCAGGATCTAAGAAGGTTAGACACATGCAGCCTTGTCAGCGCATTTCAGGGATTGCTTCTCCCATTATATGCTCACACATGCAAAAGAGTATAAGGTTCGTGTGTATAATTGTAATTGGCACATTCAACAATTAATCTTAAGAAAATGACTGCCAAGTATTTATCCATCAGGCTACAATTAGAAGTACTATGTGATATAACACACCAGGCAATCTTGTCCCAGGAAGAAAAGAACAATCAACAAAAAGAAAGTGCACCACCACCAAACTAGGTGGGTATTAGATGGGACTACCTATTGACATTCAGATTGCAGATGAGGCAGATAACCTCAACAGACCAGGGTCACCTATTATGAATCAGCAATCCTTGTCAACTACATTACCTTTACAAGGATGGTCATCTAAATCTGTAATGTAACTAAAAGCACACAATGTTACCAGAAACCATAGACATTGCAGTAAACCCAAATGGGAATTAGTTAATAAACTTTACTTGGAAATCTGCTAACATATTTTCTCCCCACATGACCACCATTAGCTATCCCCTTCTCTTCATGATTGATTTATCAATTTCTATCAGCAGTTTTCCTAAGACAATATTGCAGGGTGAAATTCCTCAGGTAAAAGAAGTGAATTTATTCAGCCAAATCAGACAGAATTAAGGAGGGGGAAGCGGCAAGACTTGAGGATTTGGTACCATCCACAGCAGAGGAAGCCTAAGTGAGAAGCATACCTCAAAGAGGACGCCTCTCACATTTTGAATGGGAGAACAAGTGTCAATTCACCTGAGACCAGTGCCTCCCTAAGGAAAGGAAACCCACTGCAATCCTTGGAGAAACAAGTTATTTGACAAATGTTGCATAGTTGATGTTAATCCAAGCATGATTGTTACATAGAAAAGTTAATAAACATCAAGCACAATAATAACTTTTCATTTGCTGCCTTACAAAAATCTCATATGCGACAATTAAAAGAAGTGCCTGGTCTCTGGCTCTAGGGTGAGTCTGTTAGATGCTTAGTGCAGAGCCAGCACCTCAACCTGTATCTCTGCATCAAAAGCATAGTAAACAGCTTCAAGTATTAACTTCTTTGGAAGAAATTAGTATTTTTTAATCTAACAGAATGATTCTAGGAGAGTCATCAAAAGATATCTCCTCAATCCCCATCTATCAGCATCCTCTATTCAGTTGAGAATGTTCAGTGAGTAGCAAAGTGTACCTGGGCATTAGTGCAGAAAATACGGGCAGTGACAGATAGAATCCTCCAAATGCTATTAATTCTCATATAACTACTTCATTAATGGGAGAATTTATAATAGTAGGAAACTACACAAGAAAGGTGAATATCAATGGCACCATGGCACTTGTATGGAAAATACAGATAGTGACAGATGACTTCAGCCTCCAACCTATCCTAATTCTCATATAGCTACTTCATAAACGGGTGATGTAATAATAGCAGGAAACTACAAGAAAGGTGAATATGAATCTATGTTAATTGACTATGACTAAAGATAGTATTTCACCAAAGCATGAGGCATGATATACAGAAATAGTTGTGTTTGACAAAAGAATTTCACTATTCCAGGACAGAATTCTTTTCAAGCTGACAGCTTGATTGCATCAGGTTTTTAGATTACCCACCTGTGGATGATGCGATGCCTGCAAGACTGCCACAAGCAAGACTGACCATCACGTTAGAATCATGTGGCCTGTAGTCCACAAAGGATGTCAGGCAGCAGATCAAAAAAATTGATAGTACAATAACTTAAGTGATACTGAAGAATAAGTTGATTCAAGGATTACCTCTGTGATTGCCATTGAGATCTCAGGGTTTCGTAAACTGAAAAGCTAATTGCTATATTTGGCCCTACACTCTATGCAAGGAATGGAAGTTAGTGACGTAGATAAATAGCTTTATTGTGCATGTGCAGAATTGAGAAGGCAAGAATAATTATACCAAAAGTGTTGCTCCAAGTCCTTTATAAAGGCCAAAGATTCCCTCATCTTTTCTTATGGTACATAGAGCATGCCATATACCTCTGTAGTATATCACATTTGTCTGCAAGATTTTAAAGTAAAGATGATTACAGAAAAAACATAGACAAAAGGCATATAATAATAATTAAACCAATTTATACAAAAGACTCTTCTTTAAGAAGATTTGCTGGTTTACAATAATGAACCAACTGCAACTTGCTTAAAAGTCACCATCACAGGCAACAGTTGCTGGAACAACCTTTAATAAGAAAATTACATGTAGATTAAATCTAGCACCAGTATTCCACTGTCTCCGGCTATTGTGTGCTTCACTCAGGGAATGAGAAATAATGTTGTTTTTTAAAAGGATTTCAAACTTGTTCAGATTAAGTTGGTTAAATTTTCTTTGAACTGGGCAAGATCAATTTTCTTTTCTATGGTGCATTATTTAACTGAAAACAAATACACACTGCAGATAGGTTGTATTGACTTTTGAGGCGTTTATTGTGGTGGGGACATGGGGTCACTCGCCATGTGAGGCCCATTGACCTGTTATTTGATGTTTGTTTGATGAATTGATCAAAAGGAATGGCAACAAAAAAGTTCATGAAATGTGGGCCAAAATTTTCACTTGAATGAAATCCTGGCAGTGTTTTGCACGATGTACATGTGAGTTCTCAGCTGAATGAAACCATTGACAGAATAATTTTTTTGAAGGATAGCTTCTGTGACTGCAAATTGAGCAAAAACTCTCCAGAATGTTTTCACTCATTTTACGTGTAACAGGTATTCAAGCAAAAAATGCTACTTGTGCTCAAGATGCAGTTACTTTGTTCAAGTGGCGCATAGGTATAATACTTATGCAATTTTTAGGTCATTATTCAAGTTTATTCCAAAATGTGTTAGCATCAAACGAGAGAGAAAAAAGAGAAAAGAAGTAGAGCAAGCTCTTACTAACCTTTTGAGCTATGATTTGTGTTTCATTCTTCATCAACATGAGGTATATTATTCTAGTTCTTATGTAGAACAAATTTGTGAAGCAAGGAAGGGGGGAAAGGAGGGGAAGGAAAGGAGAAGAAATTGGGAGAAGATGAAGAAACAGAGGAAGGGGAACGGATGGAGAAAAGCAACGATTAACAGAGCGTGGAAAGAATCATAATCACCCTTCTTTCCCTAACTTTCCCTTTCTTTGCTCTATCTCTCACCCCCATCGGTTTCCCCATTGTCCCCGATTTCTCCCCTGCCGAACTCCCCATTCCTGGTCTCCTCTGACTTCTCCGTCGATCCTCACATGCCGATGCCATCACCACCCGTGCACGTATCATTTGGTACTCTCATTGAGACAAGGCAGAGAACATGGATTTGACACCCGAAGAGCAAGCGCTCACATCACTGGAACTTGCCATCGCTAAGCTTTCGAAGGAGATGCATGAACCTGCGGCAAGCATCCGGCAAAATACAGCAAACCTTGCCGCTAGTACTGCCACTGCTACTTCCATCTGCGTACAAACCCAGCACACTCTCGCTAAAATCCAGCAATCGCTTCGCAGAATTGAGCAAAACTGGTTAGTGAATCCTTCCTCACCCGTGGCTTTCCCCTTTGTTACTTTCCACCCTTCAACCCACACTCTACCCATACCATGAACGCTTCACCCAGACACCCAAATTACTCTCCATCCTCATTTACTTCAACCGGAACTCCTTCAATCCCCAAGCCGAATCGAACAATAAACCGTGTCGTCTGTAAACCCCATTTACTTCCACCTTCCTCGTCGCACACGGACCCGTTCTCTAACATTTTATCCCCACCTACTCAAACCCCACCCGTAGTGCATCACACCCAATCAGATGACCAAATCGACCTCCATTTTCATTTACCCAAGCCCGAATTTCCGTTGTTCTCTGCCAACAATCTTCTCCTTGCTAATGTGGTGGCAGAGACGCTGCGCAATGAAGGATTGGTGGAGTTGTGGGACTTGTCCAGCGATTTTGTCACTTCAGAGGGTAACCTGGGAAAACATGACACCCTTGCTTCTGCCCAACAGTTGCAAGAAATAAACAACTCACCTGTGATAGCCTTCATAAAATCTGATGACACAGATGGTGAAGCGCCACACACGATAAATCCTACTTTTCATGCTGCTGTGGAAAATGAGAGCATTAAGAAAAAAGTGCTTCAGGATCCTGGCGATAGGAGGCAGGGGGAAATTGGCCACAATTTACTTTGATACTTCACCTTGGCTACCAAGGCGGTTGTAAATCCCTTGGCTTCCATGTTTGGTGGAAGAGTTGGACAGACGGTTGTTAAGGCCTTCTTTGGAAAGTTCCATCCCCTCTTCCAGTTCTCATGTGGGAAAACCACTACTGCTGGCTCCACCTAGACGATAGCACAAATTGCCAATTCTAATGAACCGGACTCTCTATCGAGCTTTCTCAATCTCATTCTTTCGCAGCTCCCAAAAAAGAAGTCAATCCATCCGTTGCGGGACAAAATTGATTGGTGTACTAATGGTTCACCTCAATTTACTAGTGTGTGGTCTGGAGCATTTGGGTTGCCGGGTGATGCTTTCCAGTACCAGATCTCTTCTCCAATTTGGCTACCGTTCAGAGGAACCGTTCTGCTTCTGCTTCAGGGCTTCCGTTACATTCAACTGGTTTTTCAGATCCTTATAAAGGACCATTGGCTTACAAGTACAGCAGCTCTCAACTTCAGGAGCCCCTCCACAATGACTAAAGCCTACATGTCTAGATTCTGCACCCTTTACCACAATGCAGCATTATCGCTGCCGCAGAGGGCTATTACACTGTTCGACTTTTGAAAAGCTTCTCATCCTTCAGCACATCGGCAGTAGCTCCAGCTTCTCTCCTCTTTGTTCTCTCCTTCTTCTCTTCGGTCTATGAAATTGCTCTTGTTTGCATAAAAGGGATACAGGTAAAGGTTCCAGTTGAATGGCTTGTGCTGGCATTGACTCATGTCGACAAGTCACTCCATGTTGATGCAGCTGAGTCTCTTTCCCGAAGACATCAAGTTTGCTTCCTCAGTTAGAACTCATGGTGATGAGACCAGCAGTGCCTCTGAATATGCGATGTAATTCAACAGTGTGTCAGATGAAGTGGACCAGCTTGTTTAAGTTCTTTTCTCGGGGTTGGAGGCTTTGGGACGACAAATGAGACAGGGAACCTGGAAGCGAGTTGTTTCTGGAGTTCAGCCAACAGGAGCTTTACACCTCGGGAATTATCTTGGGGCCATAAAAAATCGGGTTTCACTTCAGGTTAACTATGATACTTTTTTCTTCATCGTTGATCTCCATGCGATAACATTACCATATGATGTACAAGAACTGTCCAGAGCAACAAGGGATGCAGCAGCCAGCTATTTGGCTTGTGGTACTGGCCCTTTTGTACAGTCCCATGACCAAGCTCATGGGGAGCTGACGTGGTTGTTGAGTTCTGCAACACCAATTGGTTGGCTCAATAGAATGATTCAATCCAAAGAGCGGTCACATAAAGTGGGAGACAAAAATGTGGGGGTCACACTTTTGATTTTTCCTGTTCTGATGGCTCCTAATATTCTTTTATATCAGTTTGATTTTGTCCCTGTCGGTGAAGATCAGCTGCAGCACCTTGAGCTGAAGCGAGAGCTGGTTGAACATGGTAATTACTTGTATGGGGAAAGGAAGTGGACGAAAATGGGAGAGAGAGGAGGCACAATTCTTAAGATACCTGAGCCTCTTACTCCTCCAGCTGGAGCCCAAGTGATGTCAGTGAGTGCTGGTCCTTCTAAGATATCCAAGTCTGCTCCTTCTGATCAGTCCCGAATTAATCTCCTGGTTCCAAAAGATGTTAATGCACACAAGGTCAAATGTTGCACTACTGATTCATTTCCAGGACTGGAGTTTGACAAATGTTTCTGGTCTTCTCTCTATTTATCAGCTTGTTTCAGGCAAGACAAAAGAGGAAGTTGCTCAAGAATGCCGACATATGAACTGAGGAACCTTCAAAACACTCCTGGCAGATGCGTAAATTTCCCATTGTTCAACCTTGAGGACAAGGTTCCTCAATGGGAGCGGCAATGTTACGGTTACGGGTTCGGATACCACAACCCTAGGGTTGCATGGTTCACAGATATCACACACTGCATATTAGACATCACAATATATATTATTTTATCTTTTATTTCCCCGTGCAGGTGGGATATGTTAGCTGTTAGCATCTTGCACGTTCGGTTGCTTTGATTACATATTCTGTTAGAGTTTGTTTGCTTTGATTACGTGTTGTTACCAGCATATATATGGATGAATAGCCTGTAATGAAAAGGAGAAGAAAGTTATTTCCTCGTCTTTTATTCTTTTGCTTTTCTCTTTCTCTCTCTCTCTCTCTCTCTCTCTCTCTCAACCCTTCCTCTCTTCCCTTGTCCTCGCCCATTTCCTTCTCTGCACCTCGGGCCGTATTCACCTCGGCCCTTCCATTCCCTTTCCCTTTGTTCCCTAACTTTCCCTTTATTTGCTCTCTGTCTCTCACCCCCGTCGGTTTACCCACTGTCCCTAATTTCTCCTCTGCCAAACTCCCTATTCCCGGTTTCCTTCTCTGACTTCGCCGTTGTTCCTCACTTGCCGGAGCCATCACCGCCCGTGCACGTATAAGATATATAGCAAAGAATTGGACTCTTAGCTTTAAGTTGCTACAAATTGAGCATACATACATGTGAAAACAGACTAAACAACAATGCACATGCGTATCAGGACAACTGAGAATTTTTCCAATGTAGTTCTAGAAATTAAGGTCTGAATGAGAAACAAGGACCAAAGAAGCACAGCAAGAAGAAATAGAACACACAGAAGAACATGATGGAGGACATTGAGAGCCTTTCAGAAAATACAAGAAGCCCAAGATTAGATCAACTGATCAAGCTGTGATTTGGGCTATGCATAGGACAAAACAATCAAAGATAAGAAAGATTAAGGAGTGCAGTTTTTATAATAGCTGCAGCTTAGAGGTATTTGGATTTTTTTTGTGTGTGTGAGATCATGAGTCAAAACAAGTCTTGTTTTTTTCCATTTTTGTCAAACTTCATAAAATAAATAATATTTAAGAGTTCAAACCAATTATAATAAGACTTTTTCATTTAAAAAATTCTGAATTAAAGCTGCAGGAAAACAAGAAATTTAACAACCTTTATAAACAGTTGCACCTCATCTTTTCTTCACGAAGAAAATTTTAGAGTCCTCTATACAGCAATCTTGCTAGTCTTTAGAATTGTGTGATGCAATTCTATGCTGTTGTCTGACACCTTTGGATCCTAGGTATGACACCTGGAGTGTCACTACTAGCTTATCTTTGTCAACTTTAGGAGCTATGCTACATTGTCTCTATTTAAGCAATTTGGTAAAATGCACGCCCATCTTGTGTTTGATTATCATCTTTTTGTCTAATGATGCCAAAGAATGATCAGCAGTTTTCACTATTTCCTTCAATGGTAGAGAAACCACATCAACGAGGTATATGAGAGGAAGCCAATCTGTAATAACTCCAATTGCTCCTTCAGGTCACTTTATGCAAGACATTGCTTAGAACCAACGGGTCATACAAGTCACAGTAGGGGCACGATCAACTTTATACAATCTATCCTTTGGCCTTTCACCTATCATTTCAATTGTGAATGTTTTTTCCTGCAAAATTAAGACTCATATCTTCTATGCAAAATTTGTTTCATCCCCAAATGCTTGCCCCATCTCAATTCTCACAATAAAGGCTTAAATAAGACTAGAATCCAGCTTTTAATTGCCTCAAAGCCACCTACTACCCAATCGTGCCTAGATGATATAAGTAGATATGAGTCTTGTTTCTTGTCCACTGATAAGTTCAAAAGAGTTGAGGAAGATTTCTGCTGCTTCTGATAACAGTGAATTCTTGAAAAACGGGATAGTTTTGAGTTTTCTTATATTTTAACAAGAGATATTAATGCAGTACTTGTTGCACCACATACTTTTTCTAAAAGTTCGCTTCCTAGACAAGGATTCCTTATAGAATCAAAATCTAGTAATTTCATTTTTTCCATCCTTTCAAGCACTCCAAATGCTAATCTTAAGGTAAAAAAATCTTCGCTTGCAATCCCAACTTCCAAAAATTCATGTGGTCCCACATCAAGACAACAGTAAGAAGCAATTACGTATTCAGCACTCTACAAGAAGCCATTGAATCAAAAAAAAAACAAATTATACATGATAAATAACCAAAAGTACCACACAGAACACAGTGCTAAATATTATCAATTTACCTGAGCAGCAAGGCGTGTCCTCACTAGATCTAAAGGGTACGTGGCAGTTGCAGCAGTTATTCCTGCCAAAAAACCACCTACCAACCGTACAAAAAGGTGTGCACCTATATTGTCACTGCTATTTTCCAATCCTGGAACTGATTGTAGGAGCTGCAACAAAGATTGAATTTAAAGCAGTTAGTGACCACACAACCAACATGGGTAATAAAGTGACAAGGCAATTACCAATGCAACTTTAACAGGAAAAAGGTGCACACATATAGAACATTAATACCAACATTCTTGTAGCGCTCATATGAGTAGAAACTGACAGAAGAGTAAGGAAGCCGATGGGCAATAGTAACCAAATTCCCTTTCCAAAATGCTCTTATTCCTTCTTCCTTAACAATACGTGAAGCTTCCCGCCAAATGCTAGCTTTTTTCAATGTCGCCACATCAGAGTGCATGCCTTGAACCTACAAACAAGTTAAGGCAAAATAATATCTTGCATTATTGGGGAAAAATCCAGAAACGGAAAGAAATAAGAGTGGGCATCGAATGCAGTTCAACCGAGTGCTATGCGCTCTTAAACAACCATGTCAACCATCAAGTGGTACACTATTGATCAAAATTTGGTTTTTATGCAACAGCAGAATCACAAGTTATGAGCCAATAAAAGCAATAATAAATGCAGTCCTTAAAACTATATAAACTAGCCAGATAGTTTTGCAATGGCAGAGTAACCCAGAAACTTAGCTTCTATCACCAGTAAAACATCCTAGGTCACCAGTTGGCAATGTCTCAATGAAATAGTTATACAAGAAAGACTTTAGAGCTTGAGAAACAAATTTTCTCTCTATTTTACATCACATTTAGTAACGCAAGCTTTGATTTAAATAAATTGGTTAAAATTCCAATTCAGCAGGCAGGGACTGCCGATAGCACTTCACAATGCATCGAGTTTCAAACATTATTATGCAAGCCAACACTTACTGCAGGGGTCATCCCTACAAATATGGGTATCAACATCATCATTAAAATATATATATGTTGGGTATAGCCTCAACAGAGTTAACCCGATTGATTAGCATAAAATGTCCATGAATAGTAAACCCAGAAAGAAAAAAGTATTAACTGGCCATTAGATCCAAATTCAAAGAATAGAGTCATGCCTTGACCAAATTTCAATCAGGAGGAATCGAAATCAGGTGTATAACTGAGTGGCCGAGTAGTTGAAAAATCACAGAAAGGATTGGATCATAGGCCCCAATGGCTAGATATCTAAATGACAAACAAAACGGTTAATCTAACCGAGCGGTTAACCAAATTAAGTTGTTGACCAAATTGAGCGATTAACTCAGCGAAGCGACTAAATAAAGCAAGCGTTAATATAATCTACAATTAGCCCAGGTAATGTAACCTACCTAATGTTAACCGCTTATCATCATCGGCTAAATTGCCTCCAAAAAACCCTCCAATCGGCGTGTGTATAAAGGCGGTTGAACTAATAAGTTTTGAACTAACTTAATTACTCACATCGTGGCGAGTTATTCATCTTTAGGAAATTACCATCAGCTAACGATATATCTATAAATATGCCCACTTTTCCTAAAAAGGAGGATGCAAGTCAAAAAGCAAGAACAAAATAAAACCCTCTAAAACACTTGTCATTTCACATAATAAAGAGTTAGGTCCTCCCTCCCTCTCTCTCTCTCTCTCTCTCTCATCCTCACAATCTATCCCACTTTCCAAATTTTTGAGAAAGTTTATTGGAAATATATCAAAGAGCGAGTTATATATCCTTTAAATTCTTGTTTACTGTTATAGTGTGTAAGATCCGGATAAAATATTCAATACTTTAATTAGAATTTATTCAAATTAAAATACAAATTTCAAGTACCCATCAATATATATATTTCATGGGAATAACAAAATTGGTAAGCAACCCAATAGGTTGTGCGAATAGAATTTTTTCCCCATTTGAAAACGCTCTAAAAATAAACACAACTCTGTAAAAGGTCAAATTTTTTACATCCCAGACACTGACAAACACCGGGGGAAACGAAGAGAAAAAAATCCCCCGAGGCCATGATCAACAAACAATAAAATTGCGAGGACTAAACCTACAACGTAGCCTGCTAAATTCAATCATTCAGAAAAAATTTATTAGCAAAGTAACCAAAATTCGATAAGTTAGAGCTCATTTTCAGTTTGAATCCCAAAACCATTCCCCCACAAATGCCATGTGCTCCCACAACGGTGAATTACAAGTGCCACCCAATCATCGAGGCCTCTTAAACACATGGAATCAAATGTAGATAGAATGGGCAGCAGGAACATGTATTTGCCAAATTGAGGGGTAAAGTGGAAGAGAAGAAAACCTGAAAGAGAATGGTGAGCCTCGCCAGCGGGGCGGTACAGGTTTTACTAACGGCGCCAGCGATACCGCCCGCAAGAAGCTGCGAAAACGTTCCAATCTGAGCCTGCCGATGGATCGACTGCTGCTGCTGGTGAACAAATTTGCGCTCACAGCCGTCCCTCTGACCTCCATCGACAACCACGCCGACTCTTGCTTCCGTTTGCATCGCACACCACCCTGCTTCTCTCCCCCCGAAAAATCCCTTCTTCTCTAATAGAAAACTGTTACTTTGGGGATTCGGCCGATCCCTAGAGCATCACTGCAACTGTAATAGAAAAACAACACACAAAAAGATTAATTCCTGGTTGTCAATTGTGAAAGGAGAGGATTAGAGAGCGTGGTATATATGCAAGCAAACCCTACAATGTCGCCGGCAGCGGCTGAGCGCTTTCGTCTGTTTTGCAGAGATTATGGAGCAAGCAATGTGTTAAGCGTGGTTTGGACGAAAGTGATATGTTCCAAAGGGCGGTAGAAACGACGTCGCATGGGTGGTAAGTGTTTTTTGAATTGGGAAACTAAGAAGAATAACCGAGCGAATATCTTTCCCTCTTGCTTCGCTGGCACCAGTATGACGTGTCAATGTCGGACGCTTTTCTTTTTTTTTTCTTTTTCTTTTTTGGTTTTGGTGTACTTGGTAAATCTTGGAGCCGGGGAGGAATGAGGCGGGATGAGCCGGTCTTCATCTCTGAATCAAATA
>JAODPA010010878.1:0-13561 GCA_025585075.1 Nepenthes mirabilis | reverse complement strand
TAATTCGATTTTATGATTTGGGCCACGACAAATTAATATAACTTGGTCTTAAAGCCATTAATTATCGTTCAACTTGTCAAATCTACCTGTCCATTTATTTGAGGGTATGAGATTAATATATGGATTAATCTAACATCGATGCTATTATAACATTTTGTGAACATTTTACAAGAGCAGTAATGTGAGGCCTCGAAATCAAAAACGTGATAATTGGGAATAATTGAAATGATTAGAATCACTAACAGGGCAAACATATAGTGAAAAATGATGGTTAAAAGTAAAAATTTAAAAAAATACCCGAGTTCAATAAGTAGCCGAGTGGCGCCTGCTGTGCACCTGAGGCGTTGCAGCGAGTGCCAAAATCCAGTAGCTACCCGCTCACCGCGTGCCAGGCCCGCTCGAGTGCGGCCTCGACTTTTGCCCGCGTGCTGACTTAGTTTTTGTTATAAGGCGCGCTCGAGCGAGCCCTTAGCTGTAACCCCGCGCTCGAGTGAGCACTGGCAGAATGTAGCATGTTCAAGCGCGGCCTCGACTTTTGCCCGCATGCTGACTTCGTTTTTGTTATAAATTGAAGAGGAAAAAGGATAAGGGAGAGAGAGAGAGCAGACCACGCGCGAAGAAGAGGAAGAAGAGAAGAGGACAAGGGAAAATCACTTGTTCTAATCCACACTCGATAAAAATAACGGTAGATCGGGTCAAGGCAAGTGTACTTCAGATGTTGTTTTCCATTTTTACCGTTTCCTCTTACTTTAAAGTTGATAAAAATGCTCTAAAATGATATTGATGCATGTTTAAAGTAAATGAAGCATGTTTCCTTCAATTGTTCAGTTAGATTTTGTGTTTACCCATGTTTATTGCAAGTTTTGGCTTTGATTTCATGAATAAGCATGTATATTGTGTTCGATTTTGTCCCAGAAGTATGTGATGAAACCCTAACTCGAAAATATTAGAAATGTTTGGTTAAATTGCATGATTTAATGTATGTGTATGGATTTATGGCATTTATTTCATGAATAAGCACATCTTTAGTGATCGATTTGAGCACGAAAGTTTTGGCGAAGCCCTAGGTATGAAAATGAAGGGGTTTTGATGATTTTTAACCATAACTCCTATTATATAAAATTTAATTGACATTGAAATAAAGTTTCCGGTATAATTTATTTTTGAAAATCTGCATGGACTTATACCGATGAAATTTTCGTGAACGTTATGAAGTTAACTGAAAGTAAATTATGAAGCACTGATTATAAAAGAAGGTTTTCAATAAAGAGGTTATTTTCATTACTATTATTTAAGACTCGAGACTGACTACAGTTTGAATAGGTTCTCCGACATGCCTTAAAACTTTACTGTGGTAATCGAGGATAATGGTTATGTGTGGTCTACCCTTCCTCGAGGCGTTACAATCAAGAGGAAAGCATAGTTTCTAGCCTACCTTCAGGTGGCACACCGTACCGATCCCGCGAGATGGGATATTTCTGCTACAATCATAGGCCTTGGATTGTGTAGTGTGAACACAATCTATCCTCGATCATTCGCCCCCTTAGCTAGTAGGGTATACTGGGAGGGTCTGTTACCGACATGTTATGTTACCGTTTTGTTCTGTACCGCCATTACTATACTGATTTTTGTTTCGTACCGATTACCATTTACTGATTACCATTTACTGATTGCTGATTACCATTTTCTAATTACCGATTACCGACTATCGATTTTTGATTTCTGAATTTAATACCGTCAAAGTATGCTTTCTCTATTTCCTAGATTATATTTTGTTTAACCGTTATGTTTCTACATAGTTACATGATCGTTCTGCATCGCTGTTTTACTGCTCATATGCATGTACATTGCTGGGCCCCAACTCACTGTTTTAGTTTTTTTTTTTCCTCCAGATGAGACAGTAGAGTTAGTGCCTGACGAGAAAGAGTGATCGAAAGAAATTTCTGAAGACTTTTGAGGACCTGAAGCATTTTGGAGCCATTTTGGGAGAGCTTGTTGATGTAACGACTTGGCTGAACATGTGATTTTGTATACTGATCTTGTACCTATGGATGTTCATCACCTGTGGATTTTGTATAGAATGCATATGATGTATGTGATGGTAAAAAGAAAACTATACTTCTGTAGGATATTAGTTTAGCTTCCGTTCTAAACTTTTGGATATACTGTACAAGTCCTAAACGGCATCTCGTTATTGAACTATTAGTGTCGCTAATGGTTTTATAGATTTATGCCATGGATGGCACATGTGATCCTGTGTATGCATGTTGTAGGAAGAATTATGGATAATTGATAGTTGTGTGCTTGTAACAGTTGATCATACAGGTTATATTTTTGAGGTTTCATCCGGTTACAAAGGAGACTGTCAAAATTTTTACAGAAGTCTTGCCTATTCTTGTCTTGACGGAAACTTTGAGGAAAAAAATCCATTCTGTCACATTTGGTATCAGATAATTGAGATGCCTTAGGAATTGATCGACCAAAAAGAGAAAGTATAGGATTGAATCTTTGAACAGAATTCCTGTAGGAATAAGTTGAGGAAATTAAGGCAACTAGGACCCTCAAGAGATTGGTTCTTAGGCTAGGTTAGAATTTTCTTAAAGCTATTAAATATTTCTTTCTCATTCTATTAAATCCTTGTCCTTATAACCTTGTGTTTACCTTTATTATAGGATGAAAAGTAGAAAAGGTAGAAGGAGTGACCACAGTGGTGCTAGCACGCTCTATGATAGAGAGGCCGCTTATATTGATCTGTTGGAGAGGATGACCAATGTGGTAGAATCCGTCGAGCAAAGACACATGGCTTCGATTCCTGCGCCCGAGCCACCTCTGGCACTTCTTGGTCCTACGACGTATGATAGACTCACAGCTGAATGAGCACCGGGCTTCCTAGGAAAGCCTGATCCGGCAGAAGCAGACATGTAGTTAAAAAGGATGAAGATGATATTCGCTATGATTGGCTATACCGATCGAAAAAAGGTCACCTTCGCAGTGTACAAACTGGAAGATGAAGCTAATAATTGATGGGATATGCAGAAGAGGGTGACGGGAGTGCCTGATATATCATTACCTATGAGATATTTGAGGATGCCTTTATAGAGAAGTACTTCCCATCCAGCCTCCAAGGTCAGAAAGAGTAAGAATTTATGAGATTGAGGTAAGGAAATATGATGGTCAAAGAGTATGATGTCAGATTCACAAAACTGTCCCGTTTTGCACCCTTCTATATAGTGGATGAGAAGAGGAACGCGAAGAAGTTCCAGCAATGGCTACGGGATGACATTAGAAAGTCACTGTCAATTATGAAGCTCCAAACTTATGCCGAGATCCTGGACAGAGCGGCGATTTATGAAAAGGAAGCGGAGACGAATAGATTCTATGTAAAGAGGACCGCTAGCCGAGCGGGAGTGAGTACCGGATCTGCTGCAGGGTCTTCTGGACCATCCAAGAAGTCAAGGACGGCTGACAAGGGAAAGGGTGTTGTAGCGGCTCAGTCAGTAACTGATACTAGAGGGTCAGCTGAAGATTGTACTTTCTGTGGGAGAAAACATCCGGGACAAGCATGTCATAAGTTGTCAGGAGCGTGTTTTCGATGTGGGCAGCAGGGCCACCTATACAGGGACTGTCCACTACCTCCGAGGCTAGAAGGAAAGAAGCTTATTATCTCGGCAAAGGCTTTTGCGGTGGCTGTTCAGGATCCAGAGGCATTTTCGAATGTCATGGAAGGTACTCTTTCTATTTGTAGAGTTTCTGCAACTATATTGTTTGACTTGTGATCTACCCATTCCTTTGTTTCCCCGCGATTTGTATATTGTATTGTATCTATCCTGTGTATTCTAGATTGTGAACTGTCTATGTGTACTCCCATAGGATCCCCTGTGATTACGGATGTTATGTATCTGAGATGTATAGTTGAGGTAAATGGGAACTGTTTGGTTGTAGACTTAGTATTGTTGAACATGGGTGATTTTGATGTGATTCTAGGGATGGACTAGCTGGCCAAATACCATGCTAGTATTGACTGTTTTCTGAAGAAGATTTATTTTAATATTTTCAAAATGGAGCCCTTTTTTCTTTCAGGGCATTAAGAAAAAGGGGTGTCTGTATTGACCTCTACTTTACATGCTAAGCATTTGATGAGAAGTGGATGTAAAGCTTACTCGGCATATACCTGCACTACTGGGAGTCATAGTGTGCCAGCTAAGGACATCCTAGTTATTTGTGACTTTGAGGATGTATTTTCAGATGAGTTACCTGGATTGCCTCCACACCGAAAAATTGAGTTTGAAATTGTTATTGTTTCTAGTGTTAGTCCTGTTTCTAAGGCCCCCTATCGTATAGTTTCGGCTGAATTGAAGGAGTTGAAGTTGCAATTACAGGAGTTGTTAGACAATGACTTTATCAGACCGAGTGTATCTCCTTGGTGTGCACCGGTGTTGTTTGTGAGGAAGAAAGATGGGCCTTTGCGGTTGTGTGTTGACTATCGTAAGTTGAATAAAATCATGATTAAAAATAAATACCCTCTACCGCGTATTGATGATTTATTTGATCAGTTGTAAGGATCTCGGTGTTCTCAAAGATTGATTTGAGGTCCAATTATTACCAATTGAAGATCAAGCCGAAAGATGTGGCTAAAACTGCTTTTCGGACACGTTATGGCCATTATGAGTTTCTTGTTATGCATTTTGGCCTTACGAATGCTCTAGCTGCTTTTATAGATTTGATGAATAGGGTGTTCAAGTCGTACTTGAATAAATTTGTGGTGGTGTTCATTGATGATATCCTGATTTATTCAAAGGATTATGAAGAACACAAGATTCATTTGAGGAAAGTACTTCAAGTGCTCCACGAGAAAAAATTGTATACCAAGCTGAGTAAATGTGAATTCTGGCTCGAGATAGTGATGTTTTTGGGGCATGTGATTTCTGATGGTGGCATTTTTGTTGATCCCAGAAAAGTAGAGGCTATTACAACTTGGAGCAGACTGGCTTCTGTGACTGTGGTTAGGAGCTTTCTGGACATGGCGGGATATTATAGGCATTTTGTAGAGAATTTCTCATAGATTGCTATGCCTCTAACTCAACTGCTGAAGAAGGAAGCTAAGTTTGTGTGGACAGAGGAGTGTGATCTGAGCTTCCAGGCGCTAAAGGATGTTTGACTATCGCCCCAGTGTTGATCATTCCAGAGGGTTCGGGAGGCTTTGAGGTGTACTTCGATGCCTCTAAGGCGGGTCTAGCAACATGGTAAAGTCGTGGCTTATGGATCAAGGCAATTAAAAATGCATGAGAAGAACTATCCTACTCATGATCTGGAGCTTGATGCTGTTGTCTTTGCCTTGAAAATTTGGAGACATTACCTGTATGGTGAGAGGTTTCTTGTGTATTCTGATCATAAAAGTTTGAAACATCTGTTTTCGTAAAAGAAACTTAACATGAGGCAAAGGAGATGGCTTGTGTAACGACCCAGACTTTAAAAGCATAGGAAACCCCAGTCGTTGAGTCTGGTCAACACCAGTTGACCAAAAAATGCAATAGGAAAGTAAATCGGCCTTAAGATGAAATCAACTTCGGCCCTTATTTAATGAAAACCCACTCCGGATTTCTACCATAATCTAATCCGAATTCCCTTGAAAAAGGAGTCCGGAATATCCCTTAAAAAGAGGTCCGGATTTCCTGGATGGAAATCAAGTCCGGCCAGGTAAGGCCGAAGTAGCCTTGAGAGCCGGAGTGTATTTGTGGTTGGTCAATCCGAAGTTGTTGATCCAGTTAACGCCAGTTAGTTGACCGGAATGCGTAAATAAGGAAACCGAATACGATGAAATAACAATTAATAAGGAAATCCTTATAATAAGGAAACTGAGCAAAGAGAAATAACCAGTAATGAAACTTTGAAATAAGGAAACCGAGTATAAGGAAATAATAAATAATAAGGAAACTTTAAAATTAGAAACCCTGTGAATTTCCCCTGAAGGTGGCCAAACCCTAACGGCGGCTACCAGGCCCAAGGGCTTATAAATCAGGCTTTAGAGAACGGGAAAAAGGGGCACTCGATAGGGCTTGACCAAAAGTTCAAGGCGAAATAAAGAGATTCAGGCAAGAGTACTCACCCTGTTTTTAAAGTTCATGATTATTATGCATGTTTGCAATACGAGTAAATCTAATATTTTTGTGAAAGTATGTTTAGAATGTATGAATTTTTATTCTGCTCCTTTATCTAATATTTTGATCGACTTATGTTCTGTGCATACGATGCTTGTTCTGTTGTTCGAATTAAGGAAGAATTGTTCGCATGTTTAAAAAGAAGTCCCGTCATTCATGATGTTCGGTTTTGTTCTGCTTGGAAACATGATTATTTGTCAACTGATATGAACTTCGATAAATGCATGTTTAAGGTAAAGAACTTCGGCCTTAAGATGAAACAAGAACTCCTGTAAATGAACTCTGGTTTCTGTCAAAAAGATCTCTGGTTTAAAGAAAAAGAGCTCCAGCATTTTAGAAAGTTACACCATCCCTTTTGGAAAAAGAACTCCGGATTTTAGAGCGTCGAATTTTAAAAGAAACAGAACTCCGGCTTTTAGAGCTTCGGCTTTTAAAAGAAAAAGAACTCAGGATTTTAGAGTGTCGAATTTTAAAAGAAACGGAACTCCGGCTTTAAGAGCTTTGGCTTTTAAAAGAAAAAGAACTCAGGATTTTAGAGCGTCGAATTTTAAAAGAAACGGAACTCCGGCTTTTAGAGCTTCGACTTTTAAAAGAAAAAGAACACAGGATTTTAGAGCGTCGAATTTTAAAAGAAGCAGAACTCCGGCTTTTAAAGCTTAGGCTTGTAAAAGAAAAAGAACTCCGAATTTTAGAACGTCATATTTTAAAGAAACAGAGCTCCGACTCTTAGGGCTTCGACTTTTGAACGAAAAAGAATTTCGGATATTAAAGAAAAGTCACTCCGATTTTTGCACTCCGGACATTAAAGAAGAGTCACTCCGGTTTTAGAGCTCCGGATTTTAAAGAAAGAATCACTCCGGATTTAAAGAAAGAAGCACTTCGGTTTTAGAGCTCCGGATTTTTAAGAAAGAATCACTCCGGATTTTAAAGAAAGAAACGCTCCGATTTTAGAACTCCGAACTTTAAAGAAAGAATCAGTCCGGTTTTAGGCATAAGCCCTTTTGAAAAAGAACTCCGCCTTTGAAGAAGAACTCCGTCTTTTTAGCAAAGTACGCCACCAAGAGCGCTGGTTTTCGAACTCCGTCTATTTAAGAAAAAGTACTCCATTCTTTTAAGAAAGAACTTCGGCCTTAACGTCCTTAAGAAGTACTCTGTCCTTTTGTTTGAAAATGAACTCCGGCCTTGACAAAAGAGAACTCCGGCTTTTTACTCCGACTTTTTACTCCGGCTTTTGATAACAACTCATGATACAAGAACTCCGGCCTTTAACAAAAGAACTTCGGCTTTTGGCAAGGAACTCCAGCTTTGTAAAGAACTCCGGTTTTGACAAAAGAACACCAGCTTTAAGAAGTCCGTCCCTCTGTATGAAAAAGGACTCCGTCCTATTTTTAATGAACATGGAAAATGCATGTAATACGGACAGCAAGTGGACTCTATGACTTCCGACATCCAAACTATGATGAATGGCCATGAAAAGATATGAACCATGAACCGAATCTCCCTTAAACTTGCTATTAAAGATGGATGAAGGATATTAGAGTGACACTCGAGGATTGCCTCCTGGGCCACGGGAGGGGACTTTCTGGTGGCATAAGAACTATGGACTACGGCCCCGTATGCCGGGTTAAAGGCATCACCTCCCGCCCCGGGGAGTATAATGAGAGGATACGGCCTTAAGTTGTGGGGTTACACACAACCCGTCCTCGATGTTGTCCGCTCCCGTCCGGTCCCTAAAGATCCCTAAAGATGATAAGAATCTTCAATGATTTTATTAGTTTCCAAGACAAGACAATAAGAAAGGAACTTCCGAACTAAAGACATGATGATTTCGAATTTCTGTTTTATCCGCTTATATATATGATTTCTGTTTTCCGCATGTGAGTATCTTGCTGGGCTTTGTGCTCACTCTTGTTGTTTTCAGATGAAGAAAGGCTCATGGAGGACGAAGTTGAGTAGAATCTCATGGTGTAGCCAAATAGTCCGGTTGACTGGAGCTAACTAGATGAAGAGCTTGTTTAATTTCTCTGATGTTTTGTGGGAACTTGTAAAACTGTTCTACTGTTTTATCTTATCAATGTTAGCATGTTTCGATATTATGAATAAAAGTTATAATTTTCAGTAAGCATCTCAGGGCAATTAGATTCGACAAACTTTAGAGTTGGCCGGACAAGTTTGAAATCAAACCGGTGGGCCAGCTTTATATAGTCCGGCCTCACGAGATCCTGTGTATGAGTGAAAAGAAAAATTTTATGTCCATTTATTATTTTATTTTAAGGGAAGAATTATTGGCTGACGGCGGCTTTATGAAGTGAAATAAGGCCGGGCCATCACAGCTTGATTTCTTGAAAGATTACGACTGTGAGATACAGTACAAACCAGGGAAGACCAACGTAGTTGCGGACGCATTGAGTCACCGATCGGGGTATGTGACACACTTGCAGATCAAGTAGATGGAAATATTGGATAACCTGAAGCAATGTAATATCCAGCGTTATACTAAAGGTAATAGAATGCTCCTCTCGTACCTTCAGATCCAACCGAAAGTAGTCAGTGAAATTAAAGAGAAGCAGGTGAATGATCCGTTCCTTATGGATATTGTTAGTGATCTGAGTAAAGAATCTCGAGCTGATTTTAATGTCCGGGCTGATGGAGTGTTGAGGTTTAGAGAACGATTATGTGTACCGAATGATGGAAGATTGAAGGAGAAGATTTTGAAAGAGGCTCACCGGTCCCGGTATACGATTCACCCGGGGACGAATAAAATATATCAGGATCAGAAGAAAACCGTCTGGTGGAGGAATATGAAGAGAGAATCATGACTTATGTAGAGAAATGCCTAGAATGTCAGGAACTGAAAGTTGAGAGGAGGAAGCCTTCTAGATTGTTACAGCCTATGCCAATCCCGAGCTGAAAATGGGAAGACATTGCCATGGACTTTGTATCGGATTTGCCAAGGACTCCTAGGAATCAGGACACCATTTGGGTTATAGTTAATCGGATGACAAAATTAGCCCACTTCTTGGCGATCAGGATGACCTATCCGCGTGATAGATTGGCTCAGTTGTATGTAAATGAGATTTTGAGGCTTCATGGAGTTCCTGCCTCCATTGTGTCTGACAGATATTCACATTTTGTCTCGAGGTTTTGGGAGAGCTTGCACAAGGAGGTGGGGACAGAGTTGAAATTTAGCACTGCGAATCACCCCCAGACGGATGGTTAATCTAAGCGTATAATTCAGATTCTTGAGGATATGTTAAGGGCCTCTGTTTTCAAGATGAAGGGAACTTGGGATACTTATCTGGCACTAGCTAAATTTGCTTATAATAACAACTATCATGCTAGTATCGGCATGGCACCTTTTGAGGCATTGTATGGGAGAAAATGTGTCACTGATTCACTGGGAGGAGACCAGAGATAAAAGGATTTTAGGCTCGGAGATTGTGAAAGAAACGGCAGAGAAGATTAAATTGATCTATGATAATTTGAAGATTTCTCAGAGTCGACAGAAAAGTTATGTGGATAAGAGAAGGATAGAATTGAGCTTTGAGGTAGGAGATCTTGTATTTCTGAAGGTCCCACAGTCCAAAGGCACGTTCCGGTTTGGAGTAAAGGGAAAATTGAAGCCATGGTTCATTAGCCCTTTTGAGATTCTGGAAATGATCGGGGAGGTAGCCTACAGGTTAGTGTTACCACCTAGTCTGATAGGCGTACATAATGTATTTCATACATCGATGCTTCGAAAGTACGTCCACGATCCTACACACGTGATTGACTACGGATCCTTGGCTATTGACAATGATTTGTCCTACATTGAGGAACCATTGCAGATTCAGGATCGAAAGGACCAGAGGTTGCGCACGAAGATCATTCCCTGGTGAAGGTGCTTTGGAGAAATCATTCACCAAAGGATGCCACTTGGGAACGCGAAGAAGAAATCTGAAGCAAGTATCCCCAATTGTTCTCTTGAGGTATGTAGTTTGTTTAATTTCGAGGACGAAATTTCTTTTAGTAGGGGAGAGTGGGAGGCCCCGTGTGACGGACTGGCCACATTCCACCACACACGGCCGCCATCAAACCTAACCTTTACACATATACAGTATAATACTAACTTGGTGGACATAAAAATTTTTCTTTTCTTTTAAACACACCCTATTGCGTACACAGGATCGCTTAAGGCTGAACTTCTTGAGTTGGCCATTAAAGTTTTAACTCCATACCTAGCCGGCCAACATTAAGGTTGGTTGGATATGAAGTCCTTGACATGAAATGAGATGCTACTAGAAATATTAACTTCATTCATCCATATTATAATTACGGAAACATGCTAACATCCATAAATTCCTTTACAGCGGAAGTGTTTTACAAGTCCTTTTCAAAACATCAAAAGAAAAATACATTAGAAATTCTGCAAACTTTGTATCATACTCGACCACAGTGCGAGTGCCTTGCCTTAAGCAAAGGAATTCATCTTCCTTCTGTCCGCGAAGGTTAGCAGGAAAGTATTTCTCCAAAAATGCTGCTTCGAACATTTTCCAAGTAATTTCCCTTTTTGGCACCTCAAAGACTCTCTTCTACATCTCCCACCAGTGGTGGGCCTCACCCACCAACTTATGGGTGGCAAACAGGACCTTATCTCCGGCAGGAACTTAATTACTGCGAACACCTTCTTTAATCGCTAGATCCAGGTGTCTGCCTTCAACAGGTCGAGTTCTCCGGAGAATTTAGGAACTCGCTCATTGATAAAGCGATCATAGACCGAATTCTCCTGATGAACAGGAATTGGGGCAACCACCGGAGTTGGTGGAGCCAAGGTTTCAATGACATCAGCCACCTGTCTAGTAGGTTCAAGTACCTTGTCTCCTGGTCCAGAGGGTTGTTAGTCCGGACGGCTCATTTTCCTCTATTAGACATGTCTTCAGCAACGACTTTGATTCCTAAAAAGATCATTTTGGTCAGATTACTAGCCAAAGGCAGCTAACACATAGTACTCCGTCCGAAGTATAAGTAATGCTAACTCCTTTTTATCCTTAACTAATCTTGTCTTAAGTTTCCGCATTGATTTAGATCGAACCTAAAGTATCTCAGTTTTTTCTGATACCAACTGTGACGGACCGGCCACATTCCACCACACACAGCCGCTGTCAAACCTAAACTTTACACATATACGGTATAATACTAACTTGGTAGACATAAAAATTTTTCTTTACTTTTAAACACACCCTATTGCGTATACAGGATCGCTTAAGGCCGAACTCCTTGAGTTGGCCATCAAAGTTTTAACTCCATACCTGGCCGGCCAACATTAAAGTTGGTCAGACACGAAGTCCTTGATATGAAATGAGATACTACTAGAAATATCAACTTCATTCATCCATATTATAATTATGAAAATATGCTAACATTCATAAATTCCTTTATAGCGGAAGTGTTTTACAAGTCCTTTTCAAAACATCAAAAGAAAAATACATCAATTCCTTCTTGATCAGCTCCGACCAGCTATGCCGTCTAGTTACTTCGCATGACTCTACTCAGTTTCGTCCTCCATAAGCTTTTCATCATCTGAAAAACAGCAAAAGTGAGCTACAAAGCCCAGCAAAGTACCCATATGCAGAAAACATTAACATACATATCATCGGATCAAAATAAGGGTTTCACAACATAACTTAGCATACAAAAATCACCATATCGTTTCTTCTTATGTTCAGAGTTCCTTATTCTTGTTCTTATTATCTTGTCTTCAGAAAATTCATAAAAGCCGAACGAAATGCTTATCATCTTTAGAGACCGGACGGAAGCAGACAACATCAAGGAAGGGTTATGTGCTACCCCACAACCTAAGGCCGCATCCTCCTATTATACTCCCAGAGGTGGGCGGTAATGCCTTTTACCCGGCATATGAAGCCGTAGTCCATAAGCCTTGTGCCACTAAAAATTCCCCTGTACCCCAGGGGCAGTCCTTGAGTGTCACTCCAATAGCCTTCATCCAATTTTAACAACAAACTTAAAGGAAACTCGGTTATTAGTTCATATCGTTCGATGGCCATCTATCATAGTTCAAAAGTTGGAAGTCATAGAGTTCCACTTATTGTCCATATTAAATACATTTTTCCTTGTTCTTGTCACCTTTGTTCTTAACTTCAAATAATTGAAGTCCGTATAACCTTTCCTTTAACGTTTTAAAACTGAAGATCTTTTATCAAAGTGTCAGAGGTCTCATTCATCAAAGCCAGAGGTCTTATGTCAAAAATCATAGGTCATTGTATCAAAAGACGGACACCTTTTTAACAAAGACGAAGGTCATTTTTAACAAAAGCCGAATACCTTTTCTTAACAAAGCCGGAGTCATATATCAAAAATCGAAGGTCATTTATCAAAAGTCGGAGATTTTTTATCAAAGCCAGAGGTCATTTTACACATGCAATAACCAAACATCTTAAAACATGGCCAGACTTCATGCATTTAAATAAAACGTCCAAACATCATGAAATAACCAGTACTTTTTCATAAACAAATAACTGGTCATGATCTAAATCATGCAATAATCAAACTTCATGCGTTCAAACATCATGAAATAACTGAACATCATTAGTTAGACAAACAGACATGATATACTTGCATTAAAAATGTGAACTTAAAACAGTGAGTACACTTGCCTGGATTGGATTTATGAACCCTTTACTTGGTTCTGGCTTGAAGTTCTTAGTACCTTCACCTGGTTGTTTGCCCAACTTCCTATCCTAACTCATAGGGCCATTACTTATAGGTGTTGGGCTTGGTGGTGGTAAGTAGGGCAGGTAAACTGCTTATACTTCTTTTCTATAAGGTCATCAGGGTAGTTGGGAGTAGGTTGCCTACTAAAGCATGGTCATCGTGACTCTACTTTTCGTAAGGATTTTCTTATTATTTTCTGGTCAACTGGCGTTGACCGGTTATGTCTCCTTTTGGGACTTTCTATTGTCTCAGCACTTCCTGTAACGACCCAAAAATTTGAATAAGAAAATTTTAACCTTCAGGTCCGGTCAACGCCCGTTGATCGGAAATCCAAAGGTGAAGAAGTCCGAAAATTTCATTGACGGAATTGCTGTCCGAATTTCCTTAATGCAGTCCGGATTCCCATAATAAAAGAAGTCCGGATTTCGTTGGGTAAATGAAGTCCGGATTTTCCCTTGGTAAAATGAACTCCGGATTTCTGGAGTAAAAACGCATGCGGATCTTTGCTGAAAGAAAACACTCCGAATTCCTGACGTGAAAACGTGTCCGGATCACTCCGAATTTCCGAAGTAAAATGCCAGTCCGGACTTGTTGAAGAAGTCCAGTCACAGTTAAGGTAGAATTTTGGGGAAGGAGCAGCATTTAATGTCTGCAGTTCCCGATACGTGTTGGAAAGCAAATTCACATGGGAA
>JAODPA010010867.1:0-13562 GCA_025585075.1 Nepenthes mirabilis | reverse complement strand
AAATTTAAAGAATAATTTTTCTATCTTTTTATGAGATAGAGGCCCATTCATTCTAGTGGATAGGAGTTCAAGAACAACCAACCTGATGGGATGGTAGAAATGAGCCGACCTAATACAAAGATCTATGGACTCAACGGCAGACCCAGATGGCATCTAGCCCGTAGGCTCAGGAGCCTGTTGACGTTTCTATCGACCCAAATAAAGCCCCTGCTTGCCGGGCAGTCGAAGCCGGCCATGACCCAATTCGGGTGGCCCACAGTACACTCCGTGCACGCTGAAGATAACCTACCTTAACTAACGAGCACCCCGAATATTTTTTCAGATCACGATCCATCTAAGAATGACAACACTCAACTCAAGAGATCGCTCATAAAGGCAGTCCCAATATTTCTTCAAAGAGGGAAGGAATCCCTTTGATTGATCATGGTTGCCTTAATCAGCACTCACGATTCCCTTACTAGCACACCAAATCTACATAAGCTAGTTCGTGGCTAGCCTTGGCATCCAAATAAAGTTGAGCTGGCCTAGAGGCTTTAAAAGTCCTTTGAGGTGGAATCTACGGCTACACCCACATTTACGCTAATACTAGCCCACAAATGTGCTTCTAAGAGCTCCCAAGAGACCACTCTCTACTTGTTGAACTTTCGAAGAATTCCTTTGCAATTCTTACCCCCTTAATATCGAAGTCGCTTAACGTCAAACGCAACCTTCGAGTCTGACTCAAAAACCCACTCTTTTGCATCATCACTCATATCCCATTTTTCCTCCATCTTTCATCTTGTGCGAAATATTACTAATTTGAGTGTCAGAGGATAAATCGAAATACGAGTTTCACTAATCCTCTGATATCTTATTTTTAAGTTGTGGTGTGTAGAATCTAGGTTATGGAATATAGAGATCGAACCCACTTCAATTCGACTTGAAGAACAAGCGACACCCTAATCCGTCAGCAACCCGAATTTAGAGCACATTATTGGCACCGTCTGTGAAAATGTGAATAAAAAGCTTAACCACCGTCCACATAGAAGCAAATATGGTCAGCACCACAACCCATACCAATGCTTTGGCCAAGGATATCGTCTCCCAGGGCGATGACCCTTCTGGGAGTGGCAATGTAGAGGAGTGACTAACGCCTTTTATATAGGCACTCACCGATCGGGTGGATAACATATCCCAAATGCTCTAGCCCATTTGCGCATGCCAACATAGTCCTTCTTCAACTACTCGCACTATGATATCAAAATGAAAAAGCCTGAGGAAGAAGTGTTGGCATGGAAGGTAGGATGCTTGGATAACCTTGTGGCCCGGGCGGCTTCGAGCGACAGGGTTTGATTCCATTTAGAGGGTTGGCTTGGTCACAAGACACTGGACGACAGCTCAGAGCAATGAAATCCTAGTTACTCATGTGACGAGCAAAGGCCACTGACCCAATAGGGCGCCTCGTATAACGTACGATCGGCATCACACCACTCATCAAATCACTCGGAGTTGAAGTCCTACCTCAATGTAAAAAGGGTTATAGTCTTTCCTCGAGTGGAGGAATGAGTGGAAAAGATATGGCAACACGTGTTCAAAGGAGATGCTAATGGATGCTTTGTAGATCTATGATGATTACCATTCACAATGGGGATCCAAACGCAACCACTGCCTCAGAAGTTTAAGATGTTGGCCCTAGAATCCTATGTTGGCAGCACTGATCCGATAGACTACTTAGACCATTTCTGTATCTCGCTGAGCTTCCATGGCTTAGGCGAGGCTGCCATCTACCATACTTTCTCTTGACCCTTAAGAGGGATACTTGGATTTGGTTCCGTTACCTACAGTCAAATTCAATTTGGACATTCTAGGAGCTCGGATTTGGTTCTATCAGATTCGGCTTTTGACCCAGTTCGCCTTTAGCTAGAGGGAGGAAAGGCAACGTTGGCACCTCTCCTGTATTAAATAGGGGCCAAACAAAAGTTTGAGGAGCTTCCTAATCTGGTTCACTGCTGAGGCCCACTGGATACCCCGGTTGATTGATGAGGTGAAGCTGAGCACCTTCATATCAACTTTGGAGTCGGGTGAGTTTTTCAAATACCTGGCCCACAAGGATCCACATACTTTCCGTAAAGTTGAAACTACTGCCCGAGCTTACATGGCATTTGAAGAGGCTGACGAGGCCGAGCATCCAGAGTGTGGGACGACCCACACCAGGGGCTGCCCAATGGAAGAAGGAGAAATGGAGATTGCTTCAGCTCCTAGGATTAGAGGAAGCAACCCAAGGTGGAGTTGGGAGGCTAGAAGGAGTTTGGACCCTTAAACTTGACTCCTCTTAATGACTCTTAGACCAACATACTCATGTAGATCAGGGAGAAAACATTCGTAAAGTGGCAGAAGCCAATAAAGATCTCGGAGGGAGGAAATTACACGTAGTACTATCACCACCATCAATCTCCTGGTCATCGTATAGAGGCTTACTGGACTTTGTAGAAAGAGATCGAAGAGCTTATCTAGAGGGAACACCTAACCAAATTCCAATGAAATTCAAAATAAGGGCTTGGTGGAGTAGATGAAGAAAGGATGGAGCCGCAATAGCTGAGGAACTGAGTCGCAATCGGAATGATCAACATGGTGGCAACCCGGTCGCACTGCCCCTTGGACCAATTCGGTACCGTCTCCATGAAGCCAAGGGTAGAAGTTAGGTACAATGTCATTAGTTTTATTTAGGAAGATCTGTCGCATGTAATGACTACCTACTCCACTTATCTGGTTGTATTCGTACTTGTTTTAAACGGTACTATCAATTACCAGTTAAAATGAGTCTTTATTATTAATAGAAGTTCACATGATTTGTTTTACTTGGATACCTATTTTATATAGGGATTGAAAAAGAGTTAGCTGAATCCAGTCGAAGGGCCCATTTACAAATTGGACAACGAATTGGTACCCATCTAAGGAACTATCCAATTGGAAGCCACCCTGGAAATGTACCCCAAGATGGCATCCCGCATACTTACATTCTTCATAGTTAACCTGCCATTGGTCTACGTGCCATCCTAGGCCGATCGTGCCTGACTGTGTTTGGGGCTGTAACATTAGTCATGCACTTGAAAATTGAGTTACATACGGTCTACGACGTCGGAGAAGTATTGGGTGACCACACGATCGGCCGAATGTGCTACCTATCCTAGGTCACCAAGGCTATGCTGGACCGTCAAATGGACCACTTCGATCACAAAGACGAGGCAACTTTGCATCAGGCCCAGTCCGATAAGACGACCAACCATGTTCCTCTGGACCCTGGTGATCCTGAGAGATGCGTACAGATTGGGAGCTCATTTGTTGGACCCTGTACGACCAGCTAATCACCTTTCTCCGACAGAACTCCAATGTCTTCACATGGACCCTTGTCGATATGCCTGGGTTACCTACTGAGGTTATAGTCAACAAGTTGGACCATGACCCGGATCATAGGCTAATCAAGTAGAAGTAGAGAAACCACTCCGTCGTAAAGCTCATTGCCATATGGGAGGAGGTAAAAAAGTTACTTGACGCCGGCTTTATCCAGGAAGTCCAATATTCGGAATGACTCTCCAATGTAGTCCTTGTCAAGAAGAGTAACCGAAAGTGACAGATGTGCGTCAACTTTACCGATGTGAATAAGATGTTCCCTATGGACAGCTTTCCGTTACCTAAGATTGACTTATTGGTCGACACCACTTCAAGGCATGAACTGCTCAATTTCATAGACACATACTCGAGCAATAATTAGATCTTGATGAGTCTAGAGGGCGAAGAGCATACTTTCTTCATGACGGATCAGGGGACGTACTGCTATAAGGCTATGCCCTTCGGACAGGAGATGCTGACGCCATATACTAGCGGCTTGTGAATAAAATATTCAAAGTTTAGATTGGTCAAAATATAGATATGTACGTGGATGACATACTCGTGAAAAGTAAAATCATCGATAACCATATCCGCGACGTTAGTGAGGCTTTCAGGGTGCTCCGAGTGCATCGGATGAAGTTGAACCCGACAAAATGCGTCTCTGGGGTATCCTTAGAAAAATTCTCAATTTCATCATTTCTTGATGGGGGATCGAAGCCAACCCTGAAAACATAAAGGCGACTATGGACATATGCCTGCCACGGACTGTGAAAGACGTCTAGAGACTAATCGGGAAGCTTGCAGCACTCTCCCACTTTCTTGTAAAATTCGAGGATAGGTACCTCCCCTTCTTTAATACCTTAAGGGTGACAAAAGTGAACGGCTTTCAGTGGACAGTCGACTGTCAGGCTGCCTTTGAGGAGCTAAAGGAGTACTTGGCTAGCCCTATACTTTTGAGGTCACCAAAAGAAGGCAAGGATTTGTACCTCCACTTGGCCATTTCAGAGGTGGCGATGAGCTCGATTTTGACCAGGTAACAATCTGATACACAACAGCCAGTTTACTGCATCAGCAAGACTTTGATAGGCCCTGAAACCTGCTACACACATGCCAAAAAGGTCACATTGGCACTTGTTTGCTAGGAAACTACAGCTCTACTTCCAGGCATGTAGAATAATTATCTTAATCGACTTACCCCGTAACGGAATCCTTTTGAAGCCTAACATGTTAAGGTGGCTAGTCAGATGGGCCATCGAAGTAGGCAAGCTCGACATAGAGTTCAAGACAAGGTCGGCAGTAAAAGAGTAAGTCCTGACAGACTTCATCATCGAGACCACAACCCCAATTTTGAACATCAATCACCCTGGCAAAGCCGATGGCCGGTCGGAGGCACCGAACTGGACCCTCCACACAGACGGATCCTCATCGTACATCGGTAGTGGTACTAAAATGATCGTGACCACCCCCGACGGGTTGAAAATGAAGTACTCGTTGAAGCTCAAATTCCTGCCTACTAACAACGCTGTCGAGTACGAGGCCCTTCTTGTGGGGTTGTGACTCGTAAAAAAATGTTCAGCAAGGCACGTAACTATCTACAGTGCCTCAGAATTGATCTTTAACCAAATCTGTGGAAGCTTTGAGATGACGAGCCTTTTGCTTGCAAAATACCTCACTAGAGTAAGGAGTATGGCCTAGAAGTTCGATAGGGTCGAGATGGTGCACATCCTGATGGCGAACAATTGAAAGGCCAACCAATTTGTGATGGCCACCATGGCCGAAAGACCCAAGCAATACTCGAGAGACATGTGAGAGGTCTTGACTTCTCTAAGCATAGAAGAATCCGATCAAGAAGCACTACAAATCTTTGATAGCAAAAGCTAGATGTCACCCTATTGGAGATATATCACGAACAACACTTTGTGGGAGGACCTAGATGATGCTAAATGCGTAAAGAAGATGGTCAATTGGTACACCATCGTGGATGGGAGGTTGTACCGTTGAGGGTACTCCACCTCGTACTAACGGTGCCTAACCCTGGAGGAAGCTTATTACACGTTAAGCGAGGTACATATCGACATCTGTGGGTCACACATCGGGGGCAAGAACCTTACCTTCAAGATAAAACTCTAAGGTTACTATTGGCTATTAAAGAAATGAGATGCCATGGACTGCGTGAATAAGTGCGAGAACTGTCAAATCTACAGCAACATGCCTCATCGGCCGCCCATTGAGTTGAGGGCCCTTCAAGCCCCGTGGCAATTTGCACAATGGTGCCGTAACATACTCGGCTCTTCCCAATCACGTTCGGGTAGAGGAAGTTTATCATTATAGGTATCAACTATTTCAAAAAGTGGGTTGAAACCTCCCCCTTAGGTCGGATTACTGAATAGAATGCCACGGAGTTTGTTTAGTAAAATATCATCTACAGATTTGAAATTTTCGAGATCACTGTGATCGACAATGGAACCCAATTCATTTGCAAGCACTTAAACAAATATTGCACAAGTTTGGGTATCTGGTTGGTCCACATTTTAGTTGCCTACCCATAAGTAAACAGGTAGGTAAAGGTTACCCACCGAACCCTACTGCACGAGTTGAAGACCAAATTAGAAGATGCTGGGGGCTCTTGGGCGGACGAGTTTCCTTTTGTGTTATGGTCATACTAGATGATACTGGCGGAGTCGACACGTGAGATGCCCTTCAATTTATGGTACGGAACCAAGGCCATCATCCTAATCGAGATTGGATTGCCCAATCTCTGAGTCAAGGGATTCGACCCCCTCAACAACTACCAGTGACTTAGAGAGCATATTGACCTTAATGGAGGCACGAGACGTGGCCAAAATACACACTATCACCTATCAACAGTGGGTCTCTCGGGACTACAATAGAAGGGCGAAGGGTCATCAATTCGAAGTAGTGGACCTGGTTCTACGAAGCACAGAGGCCATGGGTAAGTGCGCTAACAGGAACAAGCTCTCCTTAAACTGGGAAGGCTTATTCCTCTTCTCGGCCATCCTGCAGAACATGACATACAAGTTTTGGGCCTATGAAGATAAACTGGTCCCAAGGATATGGAACACTATTCACTTAAGGAAGTATTACCAGTGCTATCTTATTGAACCCACGTAGATCCAACATACATTTCTGAGCGTGCTCATAAAAGTGTACCACATTTAATAAATCCATTTGTTTGTTTGTTTGTTGACAATTGTTAATTGTCATTAGTTGTTTGTCTATCCATATGAATACTAGTGTGATGTTGTGTAAATTTGAGTGACCTAGATTATCCCTAAATCAGACGAATTCTCATTTGCCTGCAATCAAAACTTGGTCATGTACCGAGCATCCTATACGCGGTCGAATTTGAACATTGGTCTAGCACAGAGTGGCCCACATGCGATCGAATTTGAACCTCAGTCTAGCACTGAGTGGCCCACACGCGGTCAAATTTAAACCTCAATTTAGCACCGACCGGCCCACACATGATCGTATTTGAACCTCGGTCCAACATCGAGTGGCCCACACGCGGTCAAATTTAAATCTCAATCTAGCACCGATCGGCCCATACGCAGTCAAATTTGAAACTTGGTCAAACACCGAGCAGCCCATACATGGTAGAATACCAAAACCATAAGAGACTTTATAGGACATGTGCGGTGACTCCTCCAGTAGGGATGAACACTATCAATTGATGATGGTTGGCGAATTAGGTTTCGACGTGCAAAGATGGCATCCAGGGAGATGATCTCAAATGATTGCATGTGGACAATGACCATAACTCCCCTAAAGTCCGACCACAACGGCAATACCGCTTAGCTGACAAACAGTGGTGCAGAAGCAAAACTGTACAACGATATAAATATCACGACAATAATTGGAAAACTTCTCTCCTTTTCTTTGAAAAATTATGCTTTACAGGCGTGCCGGTATTATATACATATAAAAAAAATGCTACCCTAAGATTGGGGGCTAGCCGGGGGATGTGATGAGGGCTCATCCATGTCAGCAAAATTAGTCAGATCGAACCGACGCTAGGCACCCTTGTTCCTTCGGTCAAAAAGGCCAGCAGGAAAAGCTAAGTCAAAGAAGAAAGTGATCCATAGGCACAGGTGAATGCCATCGAAAAACCTCACATTCGAGGCCTGGCCCACCTCCTTCGGGATGAATCAGGTTGTTAGCTCTGCTTCTAGTCTAACATTCTCCCTTTGGCTCGCGAGATGCTGCTCGGCCACCTGCAAAGTGTCCTTGAGTCTTTGCAGCTCTCCCATGACCTTAGATAGCTGGAGCTCGAGACTGGAGACCTGATCCCTTCGGTAGTGGTGACATCCATCTGGCTTTGCATCTCCTCCACCACGCTTGGGTCAATCCTCGCTTGGGTTAGATGATGGACCTGCCCCTCCAGCAAATGGATCTTGGATGTATATTTGTACAAGCATGTCTGCAAAATGTGCACCTTCTTGTCGTCCTACAAATCGATTAAGAGAAAGAGGTTGGGCCTATCCATTCAAATAAAGTGAAAAGCTCTTAGAGACTTGCATGGATGTAAGGTAGTATAACAGTCGTTGTGCTTAGGGGCACCTTGGATGAAGATGCCGGAGTGGGCGCCCGCTTTGTCCAGGGCACATTCGATGTAGAAGCCTCCGATCACGATGCCTTCATGGTCGCTGCCTCCTCAATATCGCCCCTCGGTTGGACCTCTCGCTAGTCCTCTTGATGGACTGCCAGCTGGGCTTGGGATGGCAAGCAAGTTGTCCCAATTAGCCCCCAACCTCCGGCTCGCCCGATACACATGCTGCAAGAGCAGGGGGCCCATCGGTTGCAGCTTCTTCTGCACCAACCTTAGTGGTACCAGTATCTGGGGGTACGATGGGGGCTAGTCCCCTAGATGACTCGCCTAGGCCCCACATCTGATCCACCATTGGCAGGCCCTAGATGGCGGAGGATGAAGAAGATCCTAGAGATGATACCGTCCATAGTCGAGACGGATTCTCAGAAGGATCCCTGATGTGTAGGGTCCCGACTTTCCTCTTGGGTTAGGCAGGTGGAGGAGCGATGGCTCCCGTACCCTCCATGGGAAGACCCCACTGGGTCAGTGCAAGTGCCTCAGAAGATAGGAGATGGTCATTCTTAAAGTTGCTTATATTCACCCGTACCAGTTTCGTCAACAGCTTGACAGACTACACCTTTTTGTGCGAGGCCTTGCCTGTAAAGGGTGTGGGTATGTTGCCCCATTCATTAGAAAGGGCCCAGTCTGAAGTAACCTTGATAAAAAAGAATCAGTCTATCTAATTCTTGACAGAATCAGGGATGACCCCGCTTATGTGTAGGTCCCCAGGAGATAGTGAGATCTAGTCTCTACTTTGACAGAACTGAAAGATTACCTTCATGGCTACTGCATTCAATGACCTTTCTCAGTGACAAAGGAATATACAGAGGGAGCACAAATACCTAATGTTGTTGGTGTGGAATCTTACGATCGAGGCTCCGAAGACTACCCAAATCTTGTGTAGCTCCCCATGGAGGGGGAAGCAAAGGCCGTTCCGCAAGTATACCTTGTAAACGGTGATGGACTCATTCGGAGAAGAACAAGCCCTATTGTGCTCCGCCAGCATAGCATGGTAATCGTGGTCGAAATGTTATAGTACAAATACAAAGCTTCGATATTGGTGGCAGTGAGAGCAGAGTGAATCACATCAATTTTAGGAGCCATAGGAACGAGAAAGTAGCAAGGCACGAAGAGACGAGAGAAAAAAGAACTCGAGAAGAAGAAGAAGAAGTGTATGAGGCAATGAAGGGGCATCATTTTATAGAAAACGTTGTTCGAATTTCAAACGGCGCCTTGAAAAGGCGTGCGCATAATGACTTAACACGCGTCTGCACTGGAGGATGTCTAGGCACGTCAATCGTCCGGCGCTGTTGATGGCAACTTGCCCACGTATAGGCGGCAGACACGTGGCAAGACACGACGAGTTAGGAGTCAAAACGATGCAACCTCCTAGGCCACTATGCTTCACTTCTAGAGGACAATGAATTGGCGGCAAGCATATTTGATAAACTCAAAATCGGACTGAAAGGTTGACGATATACTCTAGTGTTTGGCCTGCCTGGTTGATCAGAGACCCAGTTAGACATCCAGCCAATTTTGCTGGTCATCGAACCGGTCCAACATCTGGCCTACTGATGTAGCTATCTGGCATCTAGCCAGTTTGACCGGTCAACGATCGAATTCGGCGTCTGGCCTACTGATGCACTAGACCAACATTTATCCTCCTTGATAGACCGGTGATCCACGCTGGAGTCCAGCTAGTTTGACCGGTCAACAATCCGGACTATCATAAGGCTTGAACGACCGATCAACGATCCCATCCGTTGTCTTGCCGGATTGATTGGTCAACGATCCAATTTGGTGTCAAAAAAATTGCCGTCCAGAAAACACAAGACAAAAACAGTATGGGCAAAAGTAATTGGTAGTCTCATTCATTAATCTTCATTTATAAATTACAAAGCCTTTAGATGACGACGTATAACAAAAAGATGGCAATAATAAGGGATACATGGAACTTAACCGTAGTGAACTTCAAATAAGTGAGAAACTAGGAAAACCTGAACAAGAGACTGGTGTGTGTCCAACAGATAGCAAAGCGCGTCCCACATGAACAACAGTTTGCGAAGAGTCAATGTAGAGGCTTGCCACGAAGAAAGGCCACCGTCCAAGTGGGGTCAGAGCATATGGTAAGCCTCGTCCGACAATGAAGAGGAAATGGTCTCAAGCCTGGGATCTGCCGCCAACCCTATCAGCAGTAGGGTGAGGCTGCTAAGACAACAGTTTTTGAGGAGCCTGAGCTGGTTTTGAAGGCAAGCCATCGCTTAAGATGAAGGCACAGTGACAGGAAAACCTTCCCCCACTCGAAAATAACGGTAGCCATGACTCCAGAACGGACACAAAAAATAGTAACGAAAGCGGTTTCTGACCCGAAAAAGGGTGACCAAAGCAGACCTCTAGTACATCCCAAGATGACACATTTGAACATCGGAAATGAGCTCCCACTGATCTCGACAGTTGGAAACTTAGGCCTCATGATGACTTTGGGTACACACGCTACTTCACCAATAAAGGCAGGATGTGATGCGAGAGGTGCAACTAGCCCTCAATTTGTAGAATGCAGAGATTTTCCATGCCAGCAAATTTGCAAAAAATCTTGAATGCAGGAGAATCACGTCAGAAATGGTAAAGAAGAGAATCTGAGGATGACCTGGTGAAGGAACAGAAGAAAAAAATGACAAGGCATGTCATGTCCAATCCATAAACATGCCTAAGGCTGTAAATTTAAACCTCCTGGTATGGGGGGTTAGTGATGGAGACGGTAAAAATGGATTGAGTTAATGCAAATATCCACGAACTCTGTGGTAGACCTAGAAGGCGGCCCATAAGCCTAGGGGTTGGTTAATACTTCCGTTGACCCAAATAGAGCCTCAGCGGGCTGGATAGCCCAAACTGGGAACGACCCAATTTGGGCAGCCCACAGTGCAGTCTCCACACATTGAAGATCACTTGCCTTAACCAGCGAGCCCCCTGAATATTGCCCCAAATCACGATCTCTCAAGAAATGACAACTTTCATTTCAGTAGATCTCTCATAACGGCAGCCCCAATATCCATCGCATATAGTATCTCTTTAAAGAGGGAAGGAATCCCCTTGATTGTTGATAGTTGCCTTAATCGACGCCCGCGATCTCCTTGCCCGCCCACCAAATCTGTCGAAGCCAAGTGGTGGCTCGTCTTGGCGTCCAAGTAATGTTTAGCAAGTACAGAGGCTATAAAAGTCCTTGAGTCAGGCTCCAAGGGCACACCCAAATTTACACTAATACTAACCCACAAACGCTATTTTCAAGAGCTTTCAAGTGACCACTCTCTATCTGTTGAGTTTCCGAAGAATTCCTTTGCAATTCTTACCCTCTCAATATCGAAGCCACTCCACGCCGAGCATAATCTCCAAGCTAGATTCAAAAACCCATTTTCTTACATGATTACTCATACATTTTTATCAATATATTTTTTATCTTATGAGGAAGATTACTAATTTGAGTATTGGAGGATAAATTGAGGAGCGAGTCTCGGTAATACTCTGACATTTTATTTTTGAGTTACGGTGTGCAGGATCCAATCCACGGAGTATGGAGACCGAATTCACTTTAATTCAACCCGAAAACTAAATGGTATCCTAATTCGTTAGCAATCTAGATCTAGGACGCATCAAAACCAAAGGCTTTTCTTCATTGTTGGTAGTCGGTTTTACCATGATTAATTTAAATATTAACTTTTATTGTTATATTAATAGCAGGATTATTCTAGGAGTAGTAAATGGTAAAAATTAAAATATTATTTTAATGTGTTCATTTAATTTTAATATTATATATCATAAAATTTGAACTCAACAATTCAGATGATACATATTGTGAATTAAAATTTGACCAAACAGATTTTAAAGTTGATCTTGGATCTTCAAAGTTGAATTTCACACATCATAAATAAAAACAAAGTTTAAAAGGTTTGAAAATGACTTTATAATTTACCATATAACGTTTAAGTCAGTAAATTACTGTTCGAATTAAAATGTTTAAGGTTAATAGATGAGAGCTTCTTATTTCTAAATAGTAATGCTCAGGTCCTAAAAGTTTTTTGGGAAGAATATTATGTGGAAATTATGTCCTTAACCTTTTTCTATATTAAGGCTTAACTGGTACATGACTTGTGCTTTAACATATTTTGAATTACTCCTAGTAAAAGTGAGTACTTAGAAAGTTAATAAACTTTTTGATGCTTTCAAAATACTAAAGCATTAGATATCATATCTTGTTATTTTTATGTTAAGGGAATTTATATTTATGAAGATGTTGGGTCCATACTAAGCTGGTTGAGTAATCTCCCATTAAGTTACTCAATGTATTGCTTTGATGTAGTTATGTTTAGATACTCGATTGGTGCTTATCAATTTAAAGAGTAAGTGCCTTTCATCAAGAGATCGTGGTTCTTACGAGGAGTTAATGTCTTTTATTAAATAACTATTTTTCAAGATTAACCATGACATGTATAAACGCTGAGCTTAATGGATTCTCAGGTGTTAGTTATATTTTACATATAGGTATCTTGATGGCGTAACTTAGAACATGGCAGATGTAGTTTATAATTTACAAGTGTCTGATTAACCATGTCAACTAAGAGTTTGAATTGCCAACATTTACAATATGTCCCTCTACACATCTCTTTTTTGTCATTTGGCAATCCTTCTACTCTTGTAAAATAGTTCTTTTAATTGGTTATCTGATAAATTACCTATTTTGGTATGATAAAGTAATTCCTCTGTAACATGATATCTAAGTAACTTAGCTACTCGATGGCTAAGCAAGGCCATCATTCGGCTACTTGTCAAATCAGCAATTTTAATCTAATATGTTAGGGTTATTTATATGTTGACATATTTCATAATCGTGTCTAATTTGCTGTTCATGATGGGCTGTATTGGTTTGAAGATCCATATCAACATATATCAGTTGTTGTCCTTTCTCGAAGATCATCACTTGTTACACGCCTGCGTAAGGTCGAGCCCCATTTTTAGTACCATGATGTTCGCTATAAGCCCAATTCGTGCTCGAGCGCAATTTCCAGTATGCTTGTGTCTACTGTGAGCTCGAGCCACAAATTTGAACTTTTCTGATACATTAAATCCAAATCTTAAACTCATTAAAAATAATAAGAGAGTCAAATATTTAGAAGTATCATAATAAAACAACCCAACGGAATTGAATAAGATAATTTATTATTAGTCATTGGCATCCCAAGAGGACCACCCAAAGATTTAAGACTATATTACCGGTAATAACCATAGATGTGAGTACATATTAATTGTTCTCCAAACATACTATCTTGGAATTGAATTTTTGTACCTTTTTTAATTGTTTTGTGCTTCGCATTCTTAGCAAATTAAGGATTTGTGAAAAAAAAAAAAAAATTGAACACCATGTAGCATTCTGGATCAAATTTAATCTTTTTTTTTTTTTTTTCGTTTCTTGTAGTTTTTTTATCGTTGTAAATTATTTTTTAATTATTGAGAGCTAGAATTTTCAGATCTCTAATGTAACGTTTAATCATTGGAATGAAATAATATAAAATTAAAATAATTATTTTTAGAC
>JAODPA010010856.1:0-13562 GCA_025585075.1 Nepenthes mirabilis | reverse complement strand
GGTCGGTGGCGGCCGTACGAGGTAACAATGTCGATGCGCATGAGGTAAAAGCTTAATGAGAGAGAGGGTGAACAACGGCAGCAATGCGCGCTGTGAGGAAAGAGAGAACTCATCGGGGAAGGTTAGTGGCCAGGAGAGGAGGTAGCGACAGCATGCAGGTGAGGCGATGGCAATCACGGGTGAGCCGGCACAGCACGGAGGAGAAAGAAAGTGCATTGGTAAAGAGAAAGGGCATGGCTAGGGAGAGGAGAGTGTGGTTTGGGTGTTTCGGAGTATCATTTTTTTAAATCTGCTTGGAATAAAGTTAAGGCAAGTATCATCTAGCCCTATCCTTGATCTAATTTCGTGTCTGATAATGTTTAATTATTGTTTGGAGATTTTATCAACATACATGTTATTTTTATACACCCTATCTATTTAATCTTTACATGCATGTATGTTTTACTGGTCATTCTATAGTTTTACTTTGGTATTCATGATTTTGAGGGTTTTCAGACACCTAGACAGCATATATGTATATTTATATATCTGTATTGTGACAGAATGATTTTTTTTGTCATCAAATAATTTCGTCAAGAACAGAAATAGGGACCTAAGTCTAATTAACTACCTAAAGTTCTAAGAAAAAAATAAACAGAATTTTTCCTGAAATTGGGCTAAATAGGATATACAGAATCTGCTTATAACTTGTAGATATACAGTGTAACATCATAGACCCTATCCACAAACGATCACATCACAAATATAGGATTACAGACGCCGTATAGCTCTCTACGGCTTACAATTTACATTTTCTATCCACTATACTAACAATTCAGAAGTGAGATGCCGTCTAAGACTTGACAGAACATCTAAGAAACATATAGCGGAAGCAGAACTATTAACTTGTAGAAGCATAGTTTTTCTATTTCATCACATGCATTTCTATATACTGAATCCATATACATATAATCCGTATACAAAATCATATATCAAAGTCAGGTCTTTACAATTTAGTTGCCTCTTTTTCAGGTCTTCCAAAACACTTCAGATCCCCAAAAGTTTTCAGGTAAGCTTTAGGTCACTCCTCATCGTCCGATACTAGCTCTATAATTTTATCTAGAGGGAGAAAAATAGTAAACAATGAGCCGAATCTCAGTAAGTTACATGCAGGCACGCAGTAAAATTCTGTTATGTAGAACAGTTATGCGGTTATATTAAAGTATGAAAGCATTCAGTGTCAGGACAGTATAAGGAAACAAAAAAAGCATAATTTGGTATCAAAATTAAGTTTCGAAAATTAGAAGTCAGTAAAATATACTTCTGTGCAGAACATAAGGGCAGGTGAACAGTTAACATGGAAATATTTCTTCGTGGCACTAGCAGAAAATGCATGGAAGTAGAGAAAACTTATTACAATGAAATTAAGCTTCGAAAACTATAAGTCAGTGAACATAATTCAGTAATCAAAAATCAGTACTAAATCTGTGAATTATAAAGAAATCCTCTTCTCTATCAGTATGGACCAGACCAGTAGACCCTACTAGTAGAGAGGGTGAATAATCGAAGATAGATTGTATTCACTCTCCACAATCCAAGGCCAGAAATAGGAACAGGAGATCCCTTCTCACGAGATCTATCCCCTCTCATAGGACTCAGGATAGGGGTGCCGGCCAGGAATAGGAATTACCCTCTAAGTTATCGCCCTGAGGAAGGACGGACCACGTATAATTTCATGGATAGCGTTATCCTCGATTACCATCATAACGTTTTAAGGTATGTTGGAGAACTTAATTTGACTGTATATCAGTCATGGGTCCTAATTAATAGTGTCAAAAATATTTTCATCAGCTTATAACAGTACATTTCTCAAAAATCAGTCAGAAACCTTTTAGTTAACCCTTTAGTTTTGCTTCAAAAGTTCACAGTGATTTATCAGTATAAGTCCGTGTCAAATTTTTAAAAATAAATTATACTAGGAGCTTTATCTCAGTACAAATTAATTTTTATAGAACAAAAATTACGGGTAAAAATAATTAAAACCTTCATTTTCGTACCTAGGGTTTAACCAAAACTGTCGGACGATAAACGGATATCAAATACATGTATTTTTATGAAATCAGAGGTATAATCGGTAGTATATACAAGTAAATACAAAATCTGTCTGATTAATCAGGAGAAACATGCATTATTTACAATAAATATGCAGAACTATGTATTTAAAGTATAATTACATTTTTAGAGGTACAGAAATGCTGTAAAAACAAAAAATAACGTCCGAGGTAGACTTGCCTAAACTTGCTCTACAGTTACCGTGACTCGAATCGTGACTGAATGGTAGATTTTTTTCCTTTTCTTTCTCTTCTCTCTCCTTCCTCTCTTCTCTCCTTCGTTTTCTGTCAAGAACTACTATCAAAGTGAGCCCCAAATCCCTAATTATCCTATTTAAAATGCGAGAGAAAGGGGGCTCGTGCGGGACATGTGATCGGTCATCGAATTAAACAGAACTACATACCTCAAGAAAATAAGTGGAGATATTCACTTTGAATCTCCTCTTCATGCTCCTAGGTGGCCTCTTCCAATGAATGATTTCTCCAGAGTACTTTCACAAGGGGAATGGTCGTATTGCGCAATTTCTGATCCTTGCAATCTAAAATCTGTATCGGTTCCTCGACATAGGAAAAATCCTTATTAAAAGCTAAGGGCTCGTATTCAATCACGTGTGCAGGATTGTGGACGTACTTTCGAAATATCGATATATGAAATACATTGTGTACGCCTACCAGACTAGGTGGTAACGCCAACTGATAAGCTACCTCTCCAGAATTTCAAATCGACCTATGAACCACAATTTCAGTTTTCCTTTTACTTTGAACTGGAACGTTCTTTTAGACAGTGAAACTTTCAGAAAAATAAAATCTCCCACCTCAAATCTCAATTCTTTCCTCATCTAGTCTGCATAACTCTTCTCTCTACTTTGAGCAACTTTTAGATTATCATAAATCAGTTTAATTTTCTCCGCCATTTCTTTTACAATTTCAAGACCTAAAATCCTTTTATCTCTGACTTCCTCCCAGTGAATTGGCGATCTACATTTCTTTCCATACAGAACAGTAAAAGGTACCATACCGATACTAGCCTTATAACTGTTATTATATGCAAACTCAGCCAGTGCCAAATAACTGTCCCAAGTCCCTCTTATTTCCAACACCAAGGCCCTCAACATATCCTCAAGAACCTGAATGGTGCATCAGTTTGGGGATGATACGCAGTACTAAATTTTAACTCCGTCCCCAACTCTCTATACAAACTTTTCTAGAATCTTGAAACAAAATGGGGATCCCTATTAGACACAATAGAGGTAGAAACTCCATGAAGCCTAACAATTTCATTCACATATAATTGGGCCAGTCTGTCACAAGAATATATTGTCCTAATCACCAAGAAGTGGGCTGATTTTATCAGCTGATCAACTATAACCCAAATGGTATCATGATTTCTAGGAGTCTTTGGCAGTCCTGATACAAAATCTATAGCAATATTTTTCCATTTCCAACTTGGGATAGGCATTGGTCGCAATAACCCAGAAGGCTTCCTCCTTGCAGCTTTTAGTTGCTGACATACAAGGCACTTTTTCACATAAGCCACAATATCCCTTTTAATATTCCTCCACCAAAAAGTTTTTTTTCAGATCCTGATATATTTTATTTATCCCAAGGTGGATTGTATATCGAGATCTATGAGTTTCCTTCAAGATCTTCTCTTTCAGTTCTCTATCGTCTGGCACACATAATCGATCTATGAACCTCAATACTCCATCAGTCTGGATATTAAAATCAGCTCAAGAATCCCTACTCAGATCATTTACAATATCCACAAGGAACGGATCATTTACTTACTTCTCCTTAATTTCGCTAATTACTTCTAGTTGGATCTAAAGATAAGATATGAGCATCTTATTACCCTTAGCATAGTATTGGATATCACACTACTTCAGATAATCTAATATTTTCATCTGCTTAACTTGCAACTGAGTTACATAACCTGATTGACTGCTCAATACATTCGCAACTACATTAACCTTTCTTGGCTTATATTATATTTCATAGTCATAGTTCTTCAAAAAATTAAGCTACCTCCTTTGCCTCATATTAAATTCCTTTTGTGAAAATAGGTACTTTAAATTTTTGTTATCAGAATAGATAAGAAACTTTTCACCATATAAGTAATGTCTCCAAATTTTTAAAGCAAACACAATAGTAGCAAGCTCCAGATCATGGGTAGGGTAATTCTTTTCAAACACCTTCAGTTGCCTAGACCCATAAGCCACTACCTTACCATGATACATCAATACACATCCTAAATCCGCCTTAGAGGCATCACAGTATACCTCAAAGCCTCCTGAACCCTTTGGAATAACTAATACCGGAGCAGTAGTCAAGCGATCCTTCAACTCCTAAAAACTTTAATTACATTCCTTAGTCCACTCAAATTTAGCCTCTTTTTTCAGCTATTGAGTCAGAGGTATAGTAATTTATAAAAAATTCTCTACAAAATACCTATAATAACCTGCCATGCCCAGAAAACTCCTAACCACAGTCATAGAAGTCGGCCTACTCCAATTTGTAACAGCCTCTACCTTCTTTGGATCCACAGAAATACCACAATTAGAAATTACATGGTCTAGAAATATCACTTTTTTTAGTCAGAACTCACATTTACTCAGTTTAGCATATAATTTCTCCTCACGGAGCATTTGAAGTACTATCCTCGGATGAGTTTCATGCCCCTCATAGTCCTTTGAATATATTAGGATGTCATCGATAAAAATCACCACAAATTTATCCAGATACAACCTGAACACCCTATTCATCAGATCCATAAAAGCAATTAGAGCATTTGTAAGATCAAAAGGTATAACAAGAAACTCATAATGGCTATAACGTGTCCTAAAAGTAGTCTTAGCTACATCCCCTGGTTTAATCCTCAACTAATAATAATCGGACCTCAAATCAATCTTCGAGAACACCTGATATCATTGTGATTAATCAAATAAATTATCAATATGCAACAGAGAATACTTATTCTTAATTATGATTTTATTTAACTCACGATAGTCAACATATAGCTGCAAAGACCGATCTTTCTTCCTTATAAATAGTATTGATGCTCCCCAAGGAGATACACTCGATCTGATAAAGTCCTTGTCTAATAGTTTCTGCAATTGTAACTCCAACTCCTTCAATTCAGCCGGAGCCATACGATAAGGGGCTTTAGAAATCGGACTAACACCGAGAACAATAGCAATTTCAAACTCAATCTCTCGGTGTAGAGGCAATTCAGGTAACTCCTCTAGAAATACATCTTCAAAATCACAAACAACTAAGATGTCCTTAGTCGGCACACTATGACTCCTAGTGATGAAGGCATATGTCAAGTAAGCTTTACACCCACTTTTTATCAAATGCTTAGCATGTAAAGTAAAAATTAATACAAACACCTCCTTCTTCCTAATGCTTTGAAAAAAAAAAGAGTTCTATTCTAGGAATATCAAAACAAACCCTCTTCAAAAAACAATCAATATTAGCATGGCATTTATCCAGCCAGTCCATCCCCAGAATTATATTAAAATTATCCATGTTCAATAACACTAAATCTGCAGTCAAACATTTTTTATTCACATCAACCACGCATCCAGGATACACAATATCAATAATCACAAGAGATCTAGTGGGAGTAAACATAGACAATTCATGATTCAAAATACACGGGATAGATACAATGCAGCATGCAAACCGTGAAGAAATAAGAGAGTGGGTTGACCCCGAGTCAAATAATATAGAAACAGAAATTTCACAAATAGAAAGGGTACCTTCCATGACATTGGGGGATGCCTCCGAGTCTAAAACGTAGCCGATATAGCCACAGTTATCAGACGAGGATAACCTTTCCTCAAATTAGTCTAATAATCTTTGGTTCTCTGATTTCATGCATACTTTGTATTTCGCATGTATTTAGGTGGACTATAATTTGAGATACGTGGATTAGCCCACGAATGGGTAGTAGGAATTTCTTGTACGTATCGATATGTGTTAAACCCCAAAAAGTATTTTATATTTATATAGTTTGGTTCTGACTTTTGATTTCAACACATTAGATATGAGCTTTGGATCCGAATGATGGTATGTGTTCCACGCGGATGTGGTGATGGTTACAGTAATGTAATGTAGCCTCAGATCATATGATATGATATCGTTTATGAGATTTGACTGGATCACTAATTGTTATGATTATGTTTCGGAGGGACTGTTTGCCACAGACGATAATTTAATACGAGACATTTTCTCAATTTTTAGGGATTTCACGGACCTTGTGTTTATCTTTTATAGTTATTTTGTGGTATTCCTTTCTTTGATTTATATGTACTGTTTTATATGACAATAATACTTGATGAGTTCTTGACTCACATTTTCATATTTTATCTCTTTAGATTAGTGGCTTAGATATGATTGTAGGAGTTCGGACTAGATCGGAAGCAGCATTACTTATCTAGTGAATATTGATAGTTATGTCTATTAGGTTTTTTATCTCGGTGGTGTACTTGGCTTTATGTCGGTTGGATGTAGGCCGTGAATCATGTATTGAGAATTGTAGATTGTTTAGGTTATGTGGATGAGTTGTTGTTTTGTGAATATCCTCTTATTGATTTTATGGATAGCAGATCGTATATTATATTGTTCGCATTTATATTCGATGAGATCTTGTGCGAGTTTTATTAGGTTGGGTCCTATATATGCATGGATTGTCACTTTAGGGTCAGGTTAGTCATTATGGATGTTGAAATTTTATATTATTGTGGGTTATTATTACTATTGACCTGCATATATGTTCTAGGGTTGTGACAATTCATCAGTCTCTCTCAAGTTACTACTGTTTTTTCTTCGGATCCCTAGACATGTCTCCTATAGACATAATATAAACCAAAATGATACATTTTCCATCCAAAATCACATTTATTCAAATATTCACCTTTCTCTCAAGATCTACAACAAAATACTCAAATGGATCTCATGCTCTTCATGATTTGAAAAATTGAGATTACCATCAATGAAACCATCACAAAATTGATCAAATTACTGCTGAAAGATCTAAAAGATTAACAAAAGGTGTCGACGAAATCGCTAACCCAGAAAATTACCACCAAAACTCATAATAGCTGTACCTTAGTCTTTAAGGCTATTTCAGACACATTTCTTGATTCATCCTTAATTAATAGTATTCCAGATACTGGTTAGTTTTAGAAAATATTGAACCCTTACAATTGATCAAATAAATCACCTATCAATTCCAAATACTCGCTTATCATACAATTTATCTCCCAAACAAATTAGAATTTCAACAATCTATAGATAACCTTATCGATTCATCTTGCACACTCCAAAAGTATTGAAGCATTCCATGGCAAAACACTCGGCTAATACCTCATTGATTCAATGCGGGATATTTAAAATTAGTGCGAATTTCGGCACAACTCAATAACAATTTTAATTTAGCGATACGAAGATAATCTAGGTTAATCCTTTCCTCTAAGAAATATTATCAAATTTTTATATAATTAGAAAATCTTTTATGACCATAAATTGACTATCAAATGTGGTCATATATGCCAAATAACTCGATACATATTCTCATCAAATAACTTATAGGCAAAATGATATCAACTTTATTGCCTCATGATGGACTCTTCTTGTACTCAAAATTCATAGCCTAAATTACAAGTAAGGATATTCTTATCGAACAATTTATACTAGTATGGTGTCTCACCAACCACAATCACTCCTAATATTACATCAAAGTCTAGCACATCAAAAAAATTATTATTTATATCTATTGATCCAAACTAGACACTTAGGGTGGATAATATTCATGACTAAAGAATCCTTTAGGTATCGATATAACTAATGCAAGATCTGATCCTCTAATTAATGAATAAACTTAGGAAACACAAATGAAGGTATAGACTCCGAATCTACAAATAATACATGTATTGAAATGCCAAAATTTAAAAATTTTACCTTCCACTATGGTAGATGACGACATCTTGTGCTGTCCTGCAAAACCTTGATTACAAGAGCTAAACTTCTTCGCCGTCTGTCTTAAAGGATAAGGGCAATCATTAATAATGTGGCCGAACTTTCCACAATTGAAACAAGTTCCTAGCCTTTTGTAACATGGTCGCCCTCCATGAAATTTTCCACAATACGGGTAAACAGGCGTTGATGATTGTGGGTCCGACATACCTTAGATTTCTGCACATTTCTTTCTTCTCTTAGCCGACTTTAGTTTTTTGTAAAGCCTTTCCGACCCTGAACTTTGATTAGAATTTTGACCACCACTATGACGGAACGGGTCATTTTTCTTTAAATAATCTCCGTCAATAATCATATAAAACTAATACTCATTAATTTAATAGTATTAATTTCTACAGAAAATCAGGTAGAGTTTTCTCTAAAAGTAGACAAAATTCATACAAATAACCTAAATAAATATGCCCTGTACAAGATATAGAAGCAATTAAATCTCAAGATTTAACATCAACACAACACAGGATCAACATCAATGTCATATCACCTATGGCTCTAATACAATAATTCCACTACTATATTGGATTCAAACGAGAGATGCCATCTAGAAACCTATACAAAATCCAAAAATCAAAATGCGGAAGCAAACTATAGTCATAAGATCATCTACGGAAGCAAAATAAAATATCCATGATAATGTAAAACATGCTATATCATCATAATATACAACATACATCCAAAATACTAGTTATATACATTCACAATTCAGCAACTTCCAAAATCTCCTAAAGACTTCAAGGCCCAACAAGCTATGTCTGGCTAAGTTCTATCTTCACTCTTTCTTGTCAAGTATCAACTCAACGATCTCATTTAGAAGGGTGGACAAAACAGTAAGGGTGAGCCAAATACTTAGCAAATGTACTATGATAACAAGGATATGTAAGCTTTCATATAAAATATACATATGTAGGGATAAAGAAACATAGAAAGAACTAAAAATCAAATATGCACGTGGACGAGGGGAAAGCATGAAACGATGCATAAACATGAACGGAAAGACAAAATCTTGCTTTTAGTTCTTTTATCTTTCCCTTTAGTTATTTCTTCCATTTAACTTAGTCAGAAAAAGCATGCTGGAAATCTCAAATCGGTTCAAAACTTTACTTGTTCTTCAAATTAACCTTTATTATCTTGTGGGATCCGAGCTAGTAGACCCTACTAGCTAAGGAGTGAATAATTAAGGATAGATTATATTCACTCCACGCAATCCAAGGACAAAAATTTTTTCCTATTTACATTCCGAGGACAAGATGATCAAAAATTCTTATCCTCCTTATTTATATCCCGAGGGTAGGATGATTCAAAAATTTCTATCCTCCAAAATTAATGCCCCGAGGAAGGGAGGACTACATATCACTCCATAGACGGAGTTGTCCTCGATTACGACCGTAACGTCCTAAGGTATGTTAGAGAACACTACCCGTTAAATGATAATCTTAGGTCCAATTTCTTACTGATTTTAACTTATCTTAGGGTATTCTTGTTCTTGCTTTTCAGTCTTAACTCATCATGCCTCAAAGGCCACTTCAAATTCAGATAACTAAACCTTCAGATAATCCTGAATTTCTCAGAAATTTTGACAATATAGCTTTTTACAAAATCTTAGATAAAAATTGCCCAACAAGCTTAACTAAGGTGTCAAATAACATTTTTATAATACAACTCAAAATATTACAACCAAACATACCTCCATTTTCGAGCTAGGGTTTAGGACAAATCTTTTGGACACAAATCGAACATGAAACGTGAGCCAAATAACAAAATCGAAACCATAAATAATAATACTTATACTTAAATATGAAATCTATCTATAAAATCATGAGAAATATGGAAAGCAAGCATAAATCTTGAAGAAAGTGGGTATTAGAGCAATAATACCCCCATGGATATATTAAAAAGCAACAATAAGGGAGGAGAAAGCTCGGGGTATATTTGCCTCAACCTGATTTATCATTTTCCTTACTCTGATCGAACCGAAAGAGATTGAAATTTCCTCCTCTTTCTTTTCCCATCTCATCCTTCCTCTATTCTTCTCTTTGTGCTCTGTCGTGGTTGCCCTCTCTCTCCCCTTACCCTATTTAAAAAGAAATGAAATAAGGGTGGTGGGCTCAATGCACAATTGGTGCTCGAGCGCCAATCGGCGCCCTTGTTCTGTTAAACGCACGCGAGTTGCACCTCAGGCGCTCATCGGACAGACCCATTCTACTAAATGTGCCTGGGTTGTGACGGAACAGATCCTGTTTCATTAAGGACCTTCATCAAACTTATACAAAACAAATACTCTTGAATTTAAAACATTAATTTCTTACAGAAAATCAAACAGAAATTTTTTTAAAATTGGACAAAAATCTAATACAAATAACCTGTATTAACACAACCTGGACAACCTACAAATATTTTACTTCCACATTCAATCATTTCATAATCACAAGATCAATAAAATGCCATTTCATCCGTGGCTCCAACAATAAATCCTATCAAATATATCAAAAATATATAAGAGATGTCGTTTAGAACCTGTACATATCCAAAAATCTGAATGGCGGAAGCAACTATATCCATAATGTAAACCTACAGAAGTATAGATACTATTCTTGTTAGAATATAAAATGTATCATAACCATCAATACATAGTTTTCGTCCACAATTTAGATATTTACATTCACTCTTAGCAAATTCCCAAAAGATTCTTCAAAAGGCTTCAGAATTCCATCCAACTCCTTACAAAACTCTAACTATTTCTGTTCGTTTGGAATCAACTCTATAGTTTCATCTGGAGAAAGAAAAAACAGAAGAGTGAGCCAAAGCCTAGTAGTGTACCATAAAATATGCAAGTGATATGCTTTCTTGCATAATATAATTACAGAAGGTCATAGAAATTACCAAAGAATGGACACATCTACAAAAGTCATGAGAAAAGCCTAGTTCGATATAAATAGGTTTCAATGATCATAATTCATACTTTCTACGGAACATATATTCAATATAATAGAAACCGCAATAATATCAGAAGAACGAAAACGTCCACAGAAACAAGAAGAAAACATAATTCAATTTAAACATGTTTCAGAAATCGTAGAACAGTTCCAAATCTCATTTGTTCTTCAAAATTCTAGTTCGATATCCTAGGGATCCAACTAGTATAACCCACTAATCGAGGGGTAAATAATCGAGAATAGATTATATTCATTCCACACAATCAAAGGTCGATAGTTCGATAATATTTATTTTCATCTCATTTCATGATTTTATAGTTTGATAGTTTAAAGGTTCGATGATTCGATAGTCTGATGGTTCGATAGTTATCCTCAATTATCACCGTAATGTTCTAAGGTATGTCGGAGAAACTTATCTATCTGTCCAATAGTTCTAGGTCTGTTTTTCTTACTGATTAACTTAATTTAAATTAATGCATTTGCTTAAAATTCTATAATCAAGTTTATCATATTTCAAATCTAAGTCCAAATCTCATTCAATTACTTTTTCAAGTAATTTTAGAAGGCTTCCTTAGTTCGATAATACAGTTCTATGTAGAGTTTTCAGATACAAATCATTTAATAAACTTTACGACGCAACAATTAACACTTAAATCATCAAAATCCCAAGTTTCAAAAACAAATTTCCAAATTTTCGTGCTAGGGTTATGGGTAACATTTTTGGGCATAAATCGAGCGTAAAACTTGGGCCAGTCTACAAAATCAAAGCTATAATTCATAAAACATACATATATAATGAAATAAACTCAAATTTACACTTTGATTTCGAGCTATGGTTTGCATTATGCAGTCCGAACATGAAACGAAGGCAAAACATGAGCCAAATCACGAAATTAGAGTTATCAATCACAATACACATGCCTAAACATGAAATCTAGTCCAAAGGTCATAAGATTCATGCATTATCCATGTCAAATCTTAAGGAACAAGTGATTTAGAGCATAAACAATAATATGGAGATATTTAAAAATGGTAAAATGAGAAATGAGGTCCGAGGTACATTTGTTTTAGCCCAATCTACCGTTATTTTTACTCAGATCTGAGCGAAATGGCCGAATTTCTCCTCTTTCATCCCCTTTTCCTCTTTTCTCCCGCTGCTCTCTCACTAGAATGGCGAAATGACCGAAAGAAAAACGTTCGAGTGCCAACTATGCACCCTTCAAGTGCGGGCTTCTGCTAAATGGGGTTGGGTGCGCCTGCGGCACCACCAGGGCACCGAGGCCCTGGGGCCATTTTTTGCCTCCAACTTGATTTTTTTCCACATTTTCTCTTATTCCATTTGTCTTAATTTTAATTATTTTAACTTAATTATTAGGATGTACTATGTTTTAGAACTTGGGTTGTCGCACGGGTGGTGTCTTGGGCATTGCTCAGGCGTCGAGCCTAACCTCCTCATTTTTTCTTCCAACAATAGTTTTTCACATTTCCTAAGCCTAATTTTGATTATTATTAATTTAATTATCATCTAATTATTATGCTTTGGAATTGGTACCTCACAACCACGGCTAATTGATTTTCTCTTGAAGAATCTTTTCTTTTCCTGGTCCTCACTCTAACCTGGTCAATCATGACTTCCGAGTTCTTCCATCTCTTAGTCCTACCGTAAAATATTAATAAATTTAGATCATCCTATCTTAACTAAGTAATCGACTTAAGACATTGACCCGAAATCAATCAAACCTAGACTTCAAATTGAAATCCATCAACCTTAAACCTTAACCCAAAATCAATCAGACTTAGCTCTAATATTAAGGCATCTCCTTACCACTTCTCTGATATCACCAATGATAGACCACGTCCCTAAATTTGTTATTAACCATAATTATATTTGGTTATCTTTTATTACTAATTTTACCAATAATAGTTCAGTTTACCAATTGGACGTGAGTTTTCACTGTTGATATCCTGATCAACTATATATAAACAATACAGCAATATACACAGGATCTAACTTCATTGCCACTCCTTCGGTAACTCTAATGCCATCCCTGAACAACTTGACATCAACTTTTATTAATGAAAGAGACCTATTCATTACTAAAATCAAATTAACCAACATGTAGAAGTGATAAATATCCATAAAATTTTTTCATCTGAAACTAAAATCATTTGCTGAAATACATTATTTCTTATATACATTAACTTCCATACATATTTAACATATAACTAATACCGAACTATACAATATCGTCCTAGGCATCAAAAATTGTCTAAAACTCTACATCATTTCCACCACAGACTCTAACTAAAATCAAACTAGAATATAACAGCTAAGTATAGTACATGCTATCTAAAAACATAGGTTAGCAAAAATATCTCCAGAAATATAAATTAAATATTTGATCTTCACTCTTACTCATCAGTTAGAAACTCGTACGGATCATCTGAAGGGTTAATAAAATAGTAAGAGAGTGAACTAAATACTCCATAAGGTACTATACAT
>JAODPA010010845.1:0-13563 GCA_025585075.1 Nepenthes mirabilis | reverse complement strand
TTCTATTTTAGTTTTTTTTAATTCCAAAATCCAAATTGATATTCGGGTGATAATGCAGACGCACCTCGGGTTCCATCTCGACTGATCCAAATGTCAATTCAACTTTCATAAAATCTAATTAATTTTTACCACGCCCAAAATACTCAAAATCACAATTGATATTAAATTAGTCCAAATAAAATTCAAAATATTATAGTAGAGGTTCAAATTCGAATAAAAAATTAGTCATTTGGCTACGATAGGTCGCTTGAGAGATGTAATGGGTTGTATGATCTAGCAGTCAACTGAGGATTTAGCCGCTATGCGAAGGTTGGCCTGTTGAAGGGCATTCTTCGATAGAAAGGTGGGAGTTTTAGAGAGTCTATTTGACAGATTTAAGAGTGGGCTTGTTTTGAAGTTTTGGGAGAATTTGATTTGATCAAAGATGAATATTTGATCTAGAAGATGGAAAAGATAGTTTAGATGATTGGTTGGCCCATATGATGATAAAGTTAAGTTGTTATATTTGAGATGGAAGGTAAGGCTGGCTGGCGGTGGTCCATTCGACGTCATATCTTGGGCTAAGAAAATAGGAAGATAGCTTGGGGTGTCTTCTGTGAGGCATTTTTTGAGAAGTTTTTTCCATCAAATATCTGGAATATTAAAAGAGCTGAGTTCTATAGGCTGCGGCAAGGAATCAAGACTGTAGTTGAGTACGACACAGTTTTCAAAGCTATCTTGGTTTTCTCCCCATTCAGTTGTGGTTGAGTCCCTGAGAGCCCAAAACTTTCTATTAGGGTTTCAATATTCAATTCGGAAGCAGTTAGTACCTTTCTGATTATGGACTTATAGTGAGGTACTAGATCAGGCCCTATTGATTTTGTGGGAATAGTTTCGAGAGAAATATTTTTAGAATTGATGGGAAGATGATGGGATTGATCTCGACTTTACATGCAAATCATTTGATGAAAAATGGATGTTAAGCATATTCAACATATGTGACACATTTGAAAGTCATTCTATGGTCATTGATGATATTCTGGTTGTATATAAGTTTGAGGGTGCTTTCCTTTTGAAGGATTAGTCTGGATTATTTTTTGGATCGAGAGTTTGAGTTTACTATTGAGGTTGTGCTATGATCAACACCGATTTTGAAGACTCCACAAAGAATGGTCTCATCTAAATTAAAGGAATCAAAGCAGCAATTGTAGGAATTATTGAAGAAAGGTTTCATATGGTGTATCATTGTGGAGAGCTTATGTGATTTTAGTGAAGAAAGATGGAACGATAGTTGCAAGGAGCTCGGTAGAATGATTTGTATTCAAGATACCACCATTCGAGGATTAAGTAGGAGGATGTGCTTGAGACAGCCTTCAAGACAAGATCTCAAGAGAAAGGTAATTATTTGAATAAATGTGAGTTTTGGTTGGAGAAAAAATTAGTCAGGGTCAAGTTGTTGCTATAGGTGATGTATTTGTAGATCTGAAGAAAATTAAACCGGTGGGAAAAGCTGACTAATGTCTCGGAGGTGTGGTATTTCTGGTGTCTGGCTGGATATGGTATGGAATTTGTTGAGAATTTTAGGGATTTGGTGCTTCTAATTTGATTGGCACAAAAGTGGACAGTTTTCATTTGGGATGAAGATTGTAAAGCAAGTTTTTAGGAGTTGAAGAATAGATTCATGTCCATGCCAATTTCGGTCAATCACTTATGGAGCAAGTGGATTTGTGCTGTATTATAATGCCTTTGAGAAAGGTATGGATAGTGTGTTAAAGTAGTGTGGCTAAGTGATTGCTTATGGGTCAAGGCAATTAAAAGTTTATATGTTGTTGAGTAAGTAATGTGTATATTGTTTGATGATTTGGAGATATTATTTGAATGGAGAAGAGCTTGTTGCTTATTCTGATCAGAAATGTTTGAGGTTTTTTGTTTTCGTAGAAAGAATTAATTATGCGGCATCATAAGTGGATGGATTTGCTTAAAGGTTGCAATGGTGAAATTTTATATTAGCCCAATAAGAAGTTTATGGCTACTAAAGTTTTGAGTCAGAAGTATTCAAGGTTAATGGCATATTTGAAGATCAAGGAATGAGAAATATTGTGTGGAGTAAGGAGTTGCACCATGCGGTTGTACTCCCTAGGGTTGAGGATGCTGTTTTCATATATTCAGGTGCAGCCTGTGATTTAGAGAAGATTAATCTAGATAATGAGTCGTATTTGATGAGCAACCAATATTTGGTGAAGATTGGTGGAGATTTAAATAATGAGTCACGAGCAGCTTTCCTGTGTAGCCTAATGGGATTCTCTATTTTAGAATAGGATTCGTATTCCAAATATTGAGGAATTAAAGGAGAGAGAGGCGTGCATGGTAGGAGAGAGGAGGAGTAAGAGAAAGTGTCGTTCAAGCACTTCAGAATATTCTTTTATTAGATCTACTTAATATAAGGTCGAGACAAGTATTTTCTGACTCTATCCTTTATCTATTTCAATATATGATACAATTTGGTTTTAATTTGGAGGTTTAAAGTTCGTGCATGCAAGTTTTTACTTAACCTAATTATTTCCCTTCGTGCATGTGTGATTTTTATTGATTATTTGGAGGCTTTTTATTAGATTTAGGAATATTTAAGGGTTTTGAGATTTTGTAGACAAATAGATAAATATCTGATACTATGTATTTTTATATCAATTTATCTATATGGAAATGAGCATAGAATCTAGCATGGGCCGTGTATTTTCATATGCATATGTTGGGTTGTGGTCATTAACTTTAGATTTGTTATTGAATATTCTAGACAATTGCTGATGGTGAGATATTTATTATTGAAAATTCCTTTTCGTCGATAGAAAAGGTTTTGTTTGTAGTGACCCCCCCTCTGGGTATTAAATTGAAATTTATAATAAATTCGAGGGTCCTAATATATCTGACAAATTTAAAAAATTATATCCAAAATTGTGAGTGACAAAATACAGTGAGCAACCTTATCTATGAGAGACAGAGTACATAGATAGCCTAGTGTACTAGCCTAAACTGAATTTGATTTGGCCTAAGGTTACCAGGTCAGGAGTGATCCTTCCTCAAATTAGTCTTTAAATAATTAGAATTCAAATTTTGTACATATTTTTTATTTTTGCATATATTTGTATTCAATCACTAATTTAGACTTTGATTTTAAGATTCACCAATTTTGCCCATAGATTAGATTTGGTATATCTCGTATATTTAATTCTGATTATATATTTTGAGCCAAACTTTGGATTATCTATTTATGATTCTAATCTGGCTTCTATGCATAAGATTGGATTGCCTAGCTATTGGATTCTGCCCCTAATCATTATTTGACCAAAAATTGAATTGGAAATTAGATTGGACATCTACTTGGACACCTTTGTCTAATTTGATATTTGGATCACTTTTGTTATATATATACATCCAAGAGAACTATTTTCTAATCGGACATCTATTTTGATTTGATATACGATTTGAGTACATGACTACCATTGATTTTGAATATTATATTTTATTTCGAGTTTAATGATTGGATTTGTGATATCGATGATTTAGATTTATTCCTGTTATCTGATTTGGCATTTATTCTTGGATCCTCACTCTAATTTATTGGACACATTTGTTTATATATATAATACTTGTTGAGTTTTTTGCTCATATTTTTCTATTTTATTCCTTTAGTGTAGAGAACTTAGATATCTTTATTAGAGTTGAACGAGATCTGACACGACATCGAACAAGATCTGACACGACACCATATATTATAGAGAGCATCACATCTATTTAGACGGATGATATCAACTGTATTTCATGTCTTTTGGATGGATTCTATTTTGGGTTGTTATTTGGATGTATATGGATTATATCTCTAGTTATTGGAATTGACCGATTATATATCCATGGTTATATTTTAGAAGTAGTTGGGATATTATGTTATATATTGAGTATGACTATGGTTGATTTGTTACCTCTATTACAATAATTATAAAACATGTTGTATTTATATTATTTGAATGGTTGTTTGATTAGATTTTGTATTGGTTTATTAGGTCTGACTATTATTATTATTTTAGATATTTAATTTGAGATTTAATTACCTGTTATTTAGAATTTGATTATTTATTATTGAAAAAGTACTTTTTGTGGTAACGTAAACAATCAATTTTCGATCCCGTGCAATAATAGCGGACGCAGTAAAAATTAAATATTCAATACACGTAAAGAATATTTATTTCAAGATGCTAACGAGATAACAAGCATGCACAATATATATAACGATGAGCAATAATGAAAAAGACATGATTTTTGGTGACGAAAGAAAAACTCGATACCCACGGTAATCGAGAAAAATCCTCTGGGCTTCAACGGTCAGGGAAGAATTACACTATGAAAATCAACTTACAGATCGGGTGGTAACGACGCGCTAACCTAGCCGACTTACTCCCATCTTGTGATCTCTACCAAAGACCTCTTTGGATTTGCCAGCGGCAACGGAACCGGACACCTTCCGGTCTTCACGCCAACCTTCCCTCTCGTGCCACTTGAATTGCCAACCACGATCGGATCTCCTTCTTCAATGTACCGACGTCTCCAACGAAGGTAGAATGATGGAATAGTTTAAACGGTAAAGAGAAATGAAGAGAAAAACCGTTAGAACATGAGGCACAACGATGTAGAGCGTAGTAGGTTCGGTTTTCTCAAATGGAGTAAGATTAAAGAGTAAGAAGAATGCTCTTCTTTCAAGTAGAAAGGCTTCAACAATATCAAAAGAGGCTCTGGACGTCTTAGGGTTTCAAAAGTATAAGACATGAATTTATAGAGGGTGTGAAAAATCATTCAAAATTTTTGCCCGTTCCATCGGTGCTTGAGCGCAGCTCGAGCGCGCAGCGGGCGGCCGGAGGGTTTCCAGAGAAACCCTGCGTGCGCTCGAACGGGTATCGAGCGCCTGGCGAGTGGGGTACATTTTGAATTTTCGGCTCGAGCGAGCATCGAGCGCCAGGCGAGTGGGAACCATTCTAATTTTTAGGCTCGAGCAGGTATCGAGCGCCCGACAAGCGGGGACATTCTAGATTATGGGCTCGAGCGGGAATCGAGCGAGAAGCAGGCACGGTACATATGTTGATTCGAGAATAAGCAGCCATTGGAATGTGTTGGTGCAGTACTTCAACGAAGCATAACCCGACACTAACAAAAAAATTACATACGGTCACGGAATATGCCAAGTATAAAAATGACCCTAACAATTATTTTGACCTGCTTGGTTCTAATACGTTACATGCCATATTCTGCCACCGTCTGTATGCCCTACCTTAATAAAATCACCCAAATTATATCAAGATTTCTCACAATCTTAAGTAAACTAGATATGAAGAACTTCATCCTCATGAATATTAAAGTTTGCCCATGACTCTTTATTCAAATCCTCAACAATTTATATCAAATACAGGTCATTCATTTTGTACTCTTTGATCTTCTTCATTATCATTGATTAAATCTGAAAATACAAAAAAATCATTTTCGAACCTTAAGAGTAAAATCAACTATTGCAACTTCTCATACCATTCAATATCTCTCACTTCTTGATTACCAAATGAGCAATTATGCTCAAAGATTTCCGCTTAATGCATTCCTAACCACATTCATCCTGCTTAACAGATATTAGATTTCACAATCATAATCTTTTAATAGATCTATCTATTGATATTACTACATGTTCAAATCCAGTGGAAACAAATATTTAAGCTCTTATGATCCGAATAAATAATCAACTTTGCCCCATATGTATAATGTCTCAAAATCTCTAAGACAAGTATCACCACCACCAATTTTAAATCATTGTTGAGACAATTCTATTTGTGAGCCTTAGTTGTCTTCAACCGTAAGTAACAACTTGTCCACATTGTATCAAAACACAAACCAAACCTCTCTTTAAAATATCACAATATATTATAAAACCTCCACATCCATCTAAATTGATAATATTGGTGTAGAAGTCAAATTTTCTATTCACTCCTGGAAACTCTTCTCACAGTTCTCATCCCAAAGAAAAACCATTTGCTTTTAAGTTAGATACATCAATGGTACATCAATTTTTGGAAAGTTCTCAATGAAACATCTATAATATTCAACCAAACCTGAAAAACTTCAACTTCCATAATATTAGTAGGTCATTCTCAGTTAGTTACTACCTTAACTTTCTTTAGATACACAATTACGCCTCATGTGCAAATTATATGCCCCAAAAATGAGACTTCTTCTAACTGAAATTTATACTTCTTAAATTTGGCAAATTTTCATCTTTCCCTCAAGGTCCATAGAGTAAAGCTCAAATGTATTGCATAGTCTTTAAAACTCTTCAAATAAATGAGAATATCATCAATAAATACAACTATAAACTAATCCAAATAGGGTTAAAAAAATCCAATTCATAAGATCTATAAATGCTACTGGTATATCTTTTAACCCAAAAGGTATTACCAAAAATTCATAACAGTAGTACCTCGTTTTGAATTATATCTTGAATACGTCCTTATATTTGATCCCGAATTGACAATACCTCAAACACAAATCTATCTTAGAGAAAAACCCATAATCCTTGTAATTGGTCAAATAAATCATCAATCATTGGTGGGAGATACTTGTTCTTAATAGTAATCTTATACAGTTTTTGGTTATCAATACACAATCAAATCAATCTATCCTTCTTGTTCATAAAGAATACAAGTGTTCCTTATGACGATAAACTCAGTTGAATAAATCTATTCTCTAGCGACTCTTACAATTTTAGCTTCATTTTTTTCCAATTTAGATGAGGCCATTCCTATGACGTCCCAATCTTGATCCCATCATTAACAATTATTAATATTAGTAATTATCCAATTAATCATTCAATTAACCATTGACGTGAATTTCACATCGATACCTCAATCGATTGTAATGTACCAATTTTTAAACATCATAATTTCAGGTAATTAAAGAAATATAATCAAAATTAGGCTTAATGCGTGTGAAAAAAATTAGGTTTCGGATTATGATAGGTGGCATGGCAGGGGAGCTTGTCGAGCGCCAGAGGCAGCACCGCAGACGCCCAATCCAGTGCACGAGTGCCTGCCGGGCGATCGAGCACTCGGGGTGGGTGCTGGATCCAGTTGTGCAGCACCAGCTCTGCGCCGGGTTGGCACTTGAGCACCAACCCGCAATATCTTAAGAGCCCAATGGCTATTTTCTGTGTCATTTTTTATGCTGATGCAGGAGAGGGGAGAGACAGCACGAAGAGGAGGAGAGATAAGGAGGAATCCAAGGTTCTCGAGTCCAATTTTGAACTCGAGCTAGTTAGAGAAGTAATAAATTTGGTCGAGTTAAGTGCACTCATAAATTTTTCTCTCGTTTTCTTACACTTTCGTTCTATTTTTTTCGAGTATCCTCATTTTATTTTATTTTATTTGGTAAATAAGTATTCTTATTTTGATACCCAATCAAATTTATATTTTCTGTTACCGATGACTTGAATATGCACATTTGTGAATTTTATGCTAAATTTTATAATTTTGATCTGTTTTTAAACGTAGAACCCTAATCCCATGGCTAAACAATTTGACCCATTTATTTTAAGATTTTTGTATAAATTGGGTTTAGATTATTGTTACCCATATCTTAAACATGTTAATTTATCAATTAAGTGTCTGATTTGATAATTTTGTATGGTATTGTGCTCACCGAAAAACCCTAACCCGCGCCCCTTTCAGTTTACCCAATTTAATTATAATTTCTACATGATTTGGCTTTAAAAATTAGTAACTTTAGCTTCAAGGACGTGGGTACTCTATATACTTGGTAATTATGCACATAGATTTTATATATGTTAATTTTATTTATTTTAGAAATATTACCAAACGAGAATAGTGATATTTAACTGCATGTGTATTAAATATGTTATCTTATATATACTCTAAAAATTATGTTATTTGCGATTGTGATGGTATTTGTTGTCCAAAAATTCTAAAGTTATATTTAGTTCATTATGGTAAGAATTGTATAATTATACCACGCTGTAAGAAAATTTATACATGTATTTAAAGGCATATGAAGATTTAAGCTCATAAGAATATGAAAAATATGTATCTCTATCTATCATAATATAAAATTTGCATTCGTATTTACAAAGATATGAAATTATAAATTTGTATCAAGTAATTGCAACTCTATAATTTGTTATTTGACAATATTTGAAACTTTCTCTCGGTGTGAGAAGTTCAAAGAAAAAGAAGTATGAACATTTGTGTAGAGTCTCCAATATGAAATATGAAAAGAAATAGTGTAATAGGACTAAAAATTTTTATATTAGAGGGTAGTATTCTCTGACATGCCTTAAGATATTATTATAATAAATTAAGAAATTGCCACTGGGCCACAGAAGATATGGTGGCATAAGAATAAGGATTATAGACCCAATATATTCGGTATTATAGGTATACTATTTGTCACAGGACGTTAAAGTTTGAGGTTCATGATTAGTGCATTAGATCATGTGGAGTAATATAATCCTTTGCTCTATTTGATTACATCATTAGCTGATAAGGTCTACTGGCCCTTGTCCCTAAATAATTAAAAAAAATTCTACATATTTTAAAATCTAAAAAAAATCAAAAGTAAAATGAAAAAGATAAATATATTTTGGAAAGTATATTTATTCATGTTTCATATTTATGCGTTTATATTATTCTCCTATATCTCTCATCTACTTTATTTTGAACGTATTGCTTATTGTCCTTGATTATATTATGTCCTGCGGAGTATTTGGCTCACCCTGACTATTTTCTTACTTTCAGATGAGTACGAACTTAGGCCCAATGAGAAGGGGTAAAGGATTACAAGTTGGCTAGGCTGCTGACCTTGGAAGATGATTTCATGGACTTAGATTTTATAACTCTATACCTCATGGAGTAAATTTTGTGTATTATGATATGGAGATGTGCTCGTATATTGTTGATTTATTGATGGTTTAGTTTTTACTGTATTTTGATGGATGTATAGGCTTCCACAAGTAATTATGGTTTATATTTTGGTATCTAGTGGCATCTCTCTATCCGACGTTATATCCGATGTTATATCCAAAGACGTGACGTTAGAGCCACAAATATATTGTGGCATTTGGATCATGTGTTGGTTGTCATTATATTATATATATGCTGTAAAAGGATATTGTACATGTTTGTATTAATTTGACGACCATATTATAGTTGAAACTCTATCGGGTTTCGATTAGGAACGTGGTCCATCACAATTTATATCAGAGAATAAGTTACCTTAAATTTGATCTGAATCTTATACAGAAACTTAGGATAGTATAACCTAGTTAGAATAAGTAGATGAAGGTATAGGTGATTAAGGTAGACTGGATAGTTCTAGTTATCCTAATTTTAATAACTTAAGTTAGAACTAAGTCAGGATTACTAGCTAAGAGTAATTGTCTAGTTGTGATGTCCTAGTTAGTGTCTTAATCAAATTAAGATAATTCTCTTGGGTTAGGACTAAATTAGAATCCGTTAGTTATGTTCGATCGCCTAGTGTTTATTATCCTGATTAATATTTGAGCCGTGTTACAATCTAACCTATATCATTCTTATTTCAAAAAGGATATTAGTAGCTGATCATGCCGCCTAGATGGAGGTCTATGTGTGGAGGAGGAGAAGTTATAAGAAGGGTACTTTGAGAATTAACTTAGGTTGATCTTGATTCGAGAATTAGGATTGGGGATGCTTGGATAGCATAATAAGTGGGATGAATAAGGTGCAATCGATGTCTTAAAGTCAGGATAACTCGGAGTCGATTCCTAGTGATAGCGAATTTGAGGATGTCAAATCATGATCGATGTAATAACGACCAAGTGTTTAAATTTTTGGATGGCTCGGCTCCTGTAGAAGTTGAATTATAGAACCTGAGAATTGGAGTGATGTTAGTTGTGACCTAATATCTGCAAGGAGGTAAGATCATGTTTGTCTCATATAAGTTAGAAGGCTAAGCCAATCACGAGATGGAAGGTTAGGTTTTAAGATTTTGGTATTTTAGTACATGTGTCATTTTGGGATTCTAAATCTGTATTCTCATTTGTGCTTCCTAAGTATATTTGTTTATTTGAGGATCGTAAACCAGGGTTAGTTATCTCAATGTTTATGACACTTTTTGGGTTCGTATATTTGATCAGTCGGGTTGGTTGGAATTGTTCTGTGGTACCGAGCCTTGATTTAATTTTGGTAATGATTGGTTGGTAAGTCGTTATGCTATAATGAATTGTAGTTGGTAAGAATTATATACTTCGCAAATGAGTTGTAAAATTTTGAATATGAGTCAAAGTTGATCAATATATCAGGAAATTAGTATCATTTTGCCTGCAAATCATTTAATAAGGATAAGTGTGAAATTTATTTAGCAGATGAGACCATATCCGGGAGCCATCTTGTGGTCATTAAGAAGCTTTGGTTGTGTGAGCATGTGAGATTGTTTCTTAGAGGAAAGGATTAAGTTGATTTATCTTCTGATTGGTAATTCGAGGTTGTGTCGATATCGATATCGATCTTTAAGGATTTCATATGAAGTTTAGGAGGCATTAGTTAGATGCTACGGTGGAATGCCTTAGAACTTTTGAGGTAAGTAAGATGAATTGATAAGGTTACTTGTGGATGATTGAGAGTTGTGCCTACGGCAGCATTCAGGATAAGGATATAGCCGTTACAAATTTTGATAACACCGTTTGAGTTTGAAGGTTCATTGGTATTTCAGTGGATTTAATAGAGTAGATCTTTCGGCCATATTTGGGTTAATTTTATGAAGGCCTCATTGATGAATTAGAAGAATCATGGGGGTGTATGAATTCAGTTTGAGAATTGCATCATGAATTGTGATAGGCAGTTTGTCGTGTGCTCAATTGGGTAGAATGTGAGTTTAGTTCGAAAAAGTGTTATGTTGGGCATGTGATTCCTTCGATAGTATGAATGTGGTTGTGTAGAGATTGAGTGATGGCTCATTTGGGAAAGGCTGACTAATGTTGCAGAAGTGTGTTTCTCTTAGGGTCAAGGTATATCCAAAGGGATGTCCATTAAGTGTTCTTTGAGGTTTTCCGATGTCCGAGGGGTGTCTGGCTAGGAATCGATTGGCATCCATTGGAATGAGATATGTAAAGATAGTTCTCAAGAAATGTAGGGTAATTGTCAACCATGTCATTTGGGTTGATTCCTGACGAATCAAGTGAATTACAGGAAAATGTGATACTTTTAAGAACAATTTAGGATTATATCATGCTGCATCATATGTGGGTAGTTGTCCTTGGATAAGTGGGAAAGAGGTCCATAGTCAAAGTAACTCCACCCATGGTTTAGAGTTAGCAATTAAGGTCTCTACTTTAAAAATTTATAGATATTGCTTATAGAGATAGTTATTGCCTAATAATTCTAAAGGTCTAAATGGTTGTATCATAAGGAGGAGATGATCATAAGGTAGAGAAAGCGAGTGTTTTTGCTTAAGGATTGAAAAGACGAGTCTCGGTGTCTTTTAAGGAAAGCAAATATTAATGCCAATAATTTGATTTTGGGAGTCTTTAGATTTGATATGTTTTCGATAATTCATAGGAGATATTGAAAAATGAACCGCGAGCAAGTTCTAATGTCTGAGCCGATGGGGTGCCTTGCTTTTAGTTTTTGTAAGAGAGTTGCATTCAAAAGGCTGAAATTATCAAATGAGAAGTCTTTATAGTTTTGTTTCAAGGTTGTCAGGATGGCAAGGATTTTGAGTGTCTGGCTAATTGTGGATTAGTTTTTGAGGACAGTCCACTCGTCCCGAATTTGGGTGATGCATGTGGATCAAATAGGTTGGCTCGTTGTTATGCCAACGAGATATTAAGTTTGTGAAGTATTTAGGTTTCAAGGTTTAGGTGGTGATAGAGGCTGTGCTGAAAATTTTTCAAGTAATCTTTTCAATTATATTTCTTAAATTGGTTATAATTTGAGGATTATGGATTTTGCCTTAGATATATAGATACCTCTAGGATTTTCTTAAGCCATAGCTGCCATGTAATCTGGATGTCTAACATGGATTAATGAATTCAACTTGTAAGAGGATTTTTAGTGCACTAATAGATTATTAATTGAAGTTGTGTAGTGGAGTGGATAACCCATGTATTTTAAGGTTTGGTTTAAACTTTGAAGTTATCGATCATTTTAAGGCTTAGGATGAGTTGAAGTAGAAGTTCATTAGTTCGTGTGAGGTTTTGAATTAAGTTAGGGAAGTAATCAATAAATTTGGTTCACCTTCAATTGGTAGGTTATCATGATGTCTCAGTAAATGAGGAAGTGAGTAGGCATGTGATCGAATCAAACCTTGTGGGTGATTAGGAATTTATCCCATGATAAATATTCCAACCTAGATCTAGCTAAAGAACATTAGATATTAGGAATTAAGATAATTCATTTGCTTAAAGTTTTCTAGGAAGGACAATTGCTTCAAGGATGTGATATAGGAACATGAAGTAGGGTTCTAAAAGGATTTTTTCCGATTGTTGAATTTTGATATTCGTTAAATTTTGAGGACGAAATTTCTATAAGTAGAGAGAATTACAATGTACCGATTTTTGAATATCATAATTTTAGGTAATTAAAGTAATATAATCAAAATTAGGCTTAATACGTGTAGAAAAAATTAGGTTTCTGATTGCAGTAGGTGGTGTGGCAGGGACGCCCACTGGGCACCCGAGGCAGTGCCGCGAACACCCAATCCAGTGCACCAGCGCCTGCCAGGCGTTGGATCTAGGCACGCAGTGCTTTCTATGTGCTATATTGGCGCTCGAGCACCAGCCCGTGATATAAGAGCCGAATGGCTCTTTTCCATATCATTTTTTACTCAGATCTGAGAGAGAGGAGAGAGAGAGCACGAAAAGAAAAAGAGAGAACGAGAAATCCAAGGTTCTCGAGTACAATTTTAAGCTCAAACTAGTTAGAGAAGTGATAGATCGGGTCAAGGTAAGTACACTCATATCATTTTCTCTCATTTTCTTGCATTTTCTTTCCATTTTCTTCAGGTATTCTCCTTCTGATATCCGATTAAATTTATATTTTGTGTTACCCTTGACTTGAGTGCACATATGTGGATTTCATACTCGATTTTGTAGTTTTGATCGGTTTTTAAATGTGGAACTCTAACCACACGCTCGAACGATTTTACCCATTTATTTTGAAATTTTTGTTTAAATTTGCTTTAGATTATTGTTACTCATACCTTGAACATGTTAATTTATCAATTAGATATCCGATTTCGTAGTTTTGTACATTTTCTGCTCATCGAAAAACCCCAACCCATGCCCCTCTTCAGTTTACCAGATTTAATTATGATTTATGAGTGATTTGATTTTAGAAATTTGTAACCTAGCTTTATAGACGTGAGTACTCCGTATACTTGGTAATTATGCACATAGGTTTTATATATGTTAATTTTATGTATTCTAAAAATATTGTCGGAAGTAAATAGTGATATTTAACCACATGTACGTTAAATATATTATCTTGTATATACTCCAAAAATTATGTT
>JAODPA010010834.1:0-13564 GCA_025585075.1 Nepenthes mirabilis | reverse complement strand
AATTGGGGTTCGGGGATTCGTATTCTAGGGTCATTTCATCATTTCACGAAGGTGACAACACGCAAAATCCACCTTCGGTCTCCGGTGAACAGTAACAGCGCCCATTTAGCGGGCCCGGACGCCGCGAACGGGTCCAAACGTGCAAGATCGGACCCGCGGCCGACATATATATATCATTGGGACGTGGGGATTCCAATTTTGAGGTCAATTTCATGATACGAGGCCAGGAAACGGGAAACCCCCAAAATCCCGTAGGTTAGGGTTTCGGTAAAACCCACCCGAGCGAATCGGACACGAATCGGACAACTAACTACATTTTCTTGGACCTCAAGGCATGGGTTTCGAGATCCTAACATTCCCCGTGGGTATCGACACAAAATACCCAACGAAAATACACAAAACAACGAAAGAGAACGAGAAGTGGGTATGAGAACACTTGCCTCGACGCGTGCTTTCATCTTTATACCTGGCTTTCGGGCGGAATCGGACTCCCGGGCTCGATCTCCCTTCTTCTCTCTCCAGTCGTGCCCCTCTCTCTCTCTTTAAAACCCTCGGCCGATCGCGAAATGAGGGAAAACGAACGCGCGGCGCGAATATATACTACGCCGGCCGCTCGAGCGGCCAGGCCACGGGTGGTTCTACTTTATCCGCTCGAGCCGTGGCTCGAGCGCCCAGCAGGCGCAAGCCTGCTGGCAACACTTCAGCAACCTGGACCCGAATGATTTTCCCAATTTTTCTTCCGATACCAAACCTTAATCATCCCATAAGATTAGTATTGATCATTAACATACTAATCACTTCATAATTGTCGGGTTCACAAATCCGGAACCTCACAACTCTCCCCCACTTATAAAATTTCGTTCCTGAAATTTAACGAGCCTCGAACTCCCAAATCTGAGGTGAACTTCTCAAAGACTGAAATCATTCCTCGGACAATGCCTATCTTAGAACCTCAAGCATTGGAATCGTCCTAGTTCTCGTCATAAAACAAATCCTTAACCTTTCAAAACGGCCCAAACCGGTCACTTATCCATTCTCTCATCCATAGATACAAGGAAGACCTCATAACGATCCTCCAAATTCCAAAAGTGACCCACAATCATGCCAGACATCTCCCAACCCAAACCGACACTTCGAACGGGCCAATGGACTTTTCCTTCAATTCATTCCAAGCCTCGAAAGAAATCGGTCACCGGGACCTCAACCTTATTTAGAAATCTCTAGGCCATGGGCCCACAACGCTTACTCTGCGCACTCTGTTCAATCCTCAAATCATTAAATTACGACACGATCATAACAATCTCCCAAAAAGTTGACAAGACCTTCAATTCTTGCCCAGATCTCAAAATTCCAATCACTTAGTAACCTCAATATCCCGTGGCATATCAACAAGCCAACTGACCAAAATCGAATACGATTCTATCTTCCAGCAAGATCACGACATTCTAACACTCAATCATCTGAACTTACTAGCGATTCATCTTCAGCAGCTTCTATGAAACTTCAAAGACAAACAAGTCCAAAACTCGCAGCATCAATTTCCAACATTGATGCCCGCCTTCGCAAGGAAGACACCGATGTTTACTTTCTCAACCTTTAAACAAATCTGACCACATGCAAGGCCATATGATCATCTTCCTATCTCCGAAGACAATACTCCTGAGTTTTCAAAAGAAAACCTCAATGGCCAATTTCCGACATACACGTGGGGGTAACACTAATCCTGAACTCCTCCCCCACTTATCTCACGGGTATTACATTCCACGAGAACTCACGGGACCCATTAGGGGTCAACCCAAAGGTCACGAACGCCAGTCACCCTATCCGGTTAGATTCAAGATGACTGCACAGTTCTATAACACAAATCGGCCTCCTCAACCAGGCACGCTCAGGATTCTAAGTCCTTAAAATCATGCAATCACAAAGCCACAAGCTTAGGAAGGCATTTTCTCAACTAAATTCGCATTCCTTTCACAATGGGACATGCAAATTATCAGCTATCCACAAATCATGACTCAATCCTTAAGCAATTGCACACACCATCGATATCTTTGAATTCCTTAAGGAAGCCACCTCAACATGGACCCAAATATGGCCAAAAGATTAACCCATAAAATTTCATGAAACGCCGACGAATCAACAAAACCCAAACGACGTTTCCTGAACTTCGTAGCGACCATATCCATAACATGAATACCGCCGGGCTACAACTCCTATTGATTCACAATATCGCGTTATGGACCCAAATCAATTTCATAATTCATCAAGCCTTTACAACGGCTCACGAACTATGTCTATCCTTCCCCAAGATCTGATCATCCAATTATTAAGCCTCTAAACATTTAGACATTCGTGAACCACCTTATTGGCCCGTCTATTTACCTCGAAGGTTCTAGAGCACTTCACACGATGCAAAACTGATATCTCATCAGCTCTACATGGAATCCTCAACAATCGGCGTCAATTTTGACATAACCTCGAATTCTTGACCAACGGATACATCAACCTAATCTTCCTTTTGATGACGTCCTCGGTCCAATGATCTACAAGAAAGACGATATCAACTTCTTGATATCTCGATCAATTTAAACTCATGCTTCAAATCTCAAAACCTGATTGTCGGATATTATCTTTCGCTAATCCGACCGTATTAGCACTGCAGTTCGTCCACCGAACTACTATTAAATTCGGGTTGAGACTTAATACTTTAACTATTTCAAGTTCATACCCAAAATCGCACAATGCAATCACACGGCACAATAGGTTTACCAACACAATCCGGATCGTCCCGATAACTTACTGACCAAATCATTTAAACGTCACGCCAAGCTTGCACCACAGGATGATTCAAATTAACCCAACAAATCGTATCCACGAACTCCAAAAAAATATCACAACCGTGACACCACTTGCAACGAACCTAGATCCTTAATCCCTGGAATCACAAAACCATAAACATCATCGGGGTCTTCAAGACGCAAGTGTTGTGACATCACGATTGAGAAATTTCATCTCCCAACTCGGCAATCCATATATTTCCACAAGCACCATCACCGCCAAGCTCTGATCCCACGGTGCTGGATTTCCTCATTCCAAGATCAGAGGATACAACCATTCTCAATCCAACACCCATACTATCTATAACTTAGATCCTAGTTTCCAAAATCTCTTCAGAAAGGCATTCGTCCAAGATTCATCCATGAATAGCTGCTGCCATATTTCCTTTCGCCTTTCTGAATACTAGGTCGCTCTTAACATTACCGCCAAGCCTAGATCCTCAAGGCCCAAGATCTTTATCACGTCAACCAACCGAGGTCAACTTCACTTCCTATCTATCCCAGAACGCCATATATTTTATCAAACATGGGGTCACCGAAATGTCATCTCAAATCTCCAAAATCCACATCTCGCTGTACTAAGATCTGGACTGCCCAGAAGTCCAGACACTTTATGAATTTTCAACTTAGAGCTTCATATGCTCGATCTTAACTCCACCCAATTCATCACACTCTCTAGGTTGTCCTGGCAACCCTTCGAAGCAAAATACCAATCCAAGGACTTCAACCGAGAACCGATCAAACTTAAACCTTAGACCGAGATTAATTACCCAAGGCCTCGAATCAACCCTGAACAGTTCAAAAATCCAATCAACACCGATCAAATTCAAACACTAAGGTGTCTCGACACACCATCTTTCTCTCTTCCCTACAACCAACCACCAATATTAGTAGTCTCCAACAAGGAGCCACTACTAATATTTCCTTAAAACCGAAGCAATTCGGATCAAGACACTCCTAGAACACAAACTAGGACATGTAGGCTAGCCATCCGAACTAAGTCACAACTCCTAACTTAGCGTTCTAGTCTAAGTTCTGGGACTGGGGTAACCAAAACTACCCGAACTAACTCAGTCCTCACAAGCCTTCATTCACGAAAACGATCAATCTCAATCAATCCTAAGCTTCCGCATTTGATTCAGATCAAACCTAAGGCATCTCTCTTATTCTCTGATACCAACTGTGACGGAACGGATTATTCTCCATTGAATAACCTCCGTCAATTACTACACACACCCTAAAGCCCATAATTAACCTATGGACTCTACAGAAAATCCGGCAGAGTTTCCTCTGCAACTGGACGAAAACCGGAATATAACCTGTTTAAATATCATCCTGCAACAAGCACACATCTAATCAAAAGGCTTAACTCAAAGCCTACAACACGCCACACAGGATCACACATCGACCATATCATCCATGGCTCCAATACAGTACTCCATCTACTATACTGGATCTAGAGAGATGCCGTCTAAATGAAACAAAACTCCAAACATCAATACAGACGCGGAAGCATACTAAATCATCATAAATGCGGAAACATAACAAAACCATAAAACAATAACAATAATGAGCCACGCCCAACTCTAAGTGGCTGCTCAAAATCCGATCCAACTCTGAGTCCAAGGCTTTCGCGCACCCGCCATCCAGCCAATCTCATCAAGCAAGTCTCTCTCCTTGCTCTACCTACATGCGCCAGCTAAGTGTTCTCATCTGAAAAAGAGACAACAGCAAGAGTGAGCCAACAGCTCAGCAAATGTAATCATAAACACCCCTCCAAGGCATGAACAAGGACTGAAACGGGAGGGAATACATACTTTCCAAAATCAGGGAACAGGAGAGGGAACAGGAACAACTGGAATCACTTGATTCCTACCATTCTCACGATTACACTGATTGGTCATCATTTGGATTCACAAGATTCTCACGGTTCTCATTACAGTTTCGCGGTTCTATCTTGAATCACCTGATTCACGGGTTCATCGATTGGACATTATTCATTATTATATCATCTTTGCGGACCCCGACTAGTAGACCGTACTAGCCAACGATGCGAGAGAACGAGGACAGGAATGTGTTCGCTACATATTCTAAAGCCACGGCTACTACTTTCGGTCGGTAGCATACGACCCTCGGTTGCATCCATGCAACAATCATCACAGACAACTACATCTAAATATGTAGCGTCGACACACCCCACACCCCCGGGGTCCAGGGCAATCCTCGTTCTTCCACAGCAGTTTCCTAAAGCGTACCACAGACATCACCCGCTCACACGAGCGGCCGGAATATGTGGCCAAGTATTCCTTGGGTTCCCACCACGATGGACATGGTACACTAAAGAATACTACCCATATGACTCAGGGTCCTAGTTTCAGGATTAGGTTTGACACTTGGAGAGGGAAATCCACATTTGCCACACAATCATATGTTGGGAAACCTCATTCCCATCACAATCATCTCCAACCGGAAGATTACATCATCAGCACATCTCCATCCAGGAGATCATATCATCACAAGCACAATGTGGACTCCCTTCCATTCTCATCACGGTTCTCCATATCCAATGGAATTCAATTCCTTATTCACAATCAGTGGGACACAATTTCCTTAATCCACAACAAATCACTCCAAGTTCACAATATAGATTAGATTCATACCTCAAATGATCACAAGTGTTACTTTCATTACAATTATGATCACATATCACTTTGCATTTCTCATTTCATTTTGGGTGGACATTATCAGATTTCTCTTTGGCCACCCGGACGCCGTACACGGTTTGATACTTGGAGATCGGCCGTCCGGTGGATTTGTACGCACAATTCTTACACGATATTTCACATTCGGGTTCGATTTATCTTAACACGAGGGTGGAAGTATGCAACTTCCCATTCACTTTCGGGTTAACGATTACGGAATTCTTTCAAGGCTCCCGGATGCCACGAACGGGTCAAATCTTGCGGGATTTAGCATCCGGTCGATATATACACACAATTGGGGTTCGGGGATTCGTATTCTAGGGTCATTTCATCATTTCACGAACGTGACAACACGCAAAATCCACCTTCGGTCTCCGGTGAACAGTAACAGCGCCCATTTAGAGGGCCCGGACGCCACGAACGGGTACAAACGTGCAAGATCGGACCCGCGGCCGACATATATACATCATTGGGACGTGGGGATTCCAATTTTGAGGTCAATTTCATGATACGAGGCCGGGAAACGGGAAACCCCCAAAATTTCGTAGGTTAGGGTTTCGGTAAAACCCACCCGGGCGAATCGGACACGAATCGGACAACTAACTACATTTTCTTGGACCTCAAGGCATGGGTTTCGAGATCCTAACATTCCCCGTGGGTATCGACACAAAATACCCAACGAAAATACACAAAACAACGAAAGAGAACGAGAAGTGGGTATGAGAACACTTGCCTCGACGCGTGCTTTCGCCTTTATACCTGGCTTTTGGGCGGAATTGGACTCCCGGGCTCGATCTCCCTTCTTCTCTCTCCAGTCGCGCCCCTCTCTCTCTCTCTAAAACCCTCGGCCGATCGCGAAATGAGGGAAAATGAACGGGCGGCCACCGTTCGATCGCCCCTCGAGCGGCTGGCGAGCGGCCAGGCCACGGGCGGTTCTGCTTTATCCGCTCGAGTCGTGGCTCGAGCGCCCAGCAGGCGCAAGCCTGCAGGCAGGGCTTCAGCAGCCCAGACCCGAATGATTTTCCTGATTTTTCTTCCGATACCAATCCTTAATCATCCCATAAGATTAGTATTGATCATTAACATACTAATCACTTCATAATTGTCGGGTTCACAAATCCGGAACCTCACAATTAATCCATAATTATCATGTTCTGGAATCGGGATCTCACACAACAGCTCTCCAGCATGCCCAATCGATGTTCTTGTCGAGCCCTATGAGCCTCGGCTAATCCCTTATCGCCCAGCAACTGTCTTGTCAAGCCCATGTTGCTCCATTGTCGAACCGCGGTAATGCCCTTGTCAGACCCAATAGTGTCGGTGTCGCAGCCGTGTTGCACCCATGTCGATCCCTTGTCACAACTAGCAGTGCCTATGTCACTTGTCACATCCAATGTACCCCAGTGGCTCCCTTGTCGTGCCCAATCAATGCCCTTATTACACCCAGCAGCGCTGGTGTCTTGCTCGTGTGGCTCACTTGTCGTGGCCCAGCAGTGCCCTTGTTGCGCCCAAAAAACAACCTTGTCGTGCCCTATCAGTGCCGTTGTCATGCCTAGTAGTGTTGGTGTTGCACCCATGCTGCTACTTTATCGCGGCCCAGCAACAACCTTGTCATGCCCTGTCAGTGCCCTTATCGCTTCTAGCAGTGCTGTTGTTATGTCCATCCCGCTCCCTTGTTGTCGCCCAGCAGTGACCTTGTCACGCCCTATCAGTGCCCTTGTCGCGCCCATGCTGCTCCCATCTGGCGGCCTAGTGGCACCCTTGTTGCCTCTCAACAATGACCTTATGGCGCCGAGCAGCACCTAGGTCACTCCCCAGTGCAACCATTGTCACACCCAGCACCCCCATGTTTCACACAACGCTTCCCAACAACGCCTAGCAATGCCTAGGTTGTTGCCCAGCACTACCAGTGTCGTGCCCAACAACTCCCCAGTGTGCCCTAGCACCTCCCATGTCACACCCAACGTGTCCCAGTAGTCCCTGTGTCGAATGCAGTAGTGTCTGGGTCGCTCCCCAGCTCACCCCAGCACTACTCCTGTCGCTCCCTGCATGCCACATCATCACCTAGCAACTCCCTTGTTGCGCCTGGCAGCACCCGAGTCATGCCAGGGTCATTCCCCAGCACCGCCCATGTAATATCTTAAATTTTCATCCAATTAATATGGTATAATTTAATATTTTGAAAAATTTGGGTGTGACAAAAATTAATTAAATATTATAAAATTTTAGAGAGTATTTGGATTTGTTGAACCGGTGCTTGAAGTGTGCCATTCAGTTGCCTAAGTATCGATTTGAGTTTTAAGATTAAAAGAAAAACTAATTAATATATAACAATAACAACAACAACAACAACAACAACAATAATAATAATAATGTAGAAAGGAAGGGGGAAGCAATTTTGGGAAGAAATAGAAGAAGAGAGGAAGAAGGAGGGGAGAGAGAGACACGACGGGTAGAGAGAGGAGGGAAACCGATGTCCCGAAGTCTGATTCCGACTTTGACCCAGTTAGAGAAGTGATAGATCAGGTCGAGACAAGTACACCCATACTCTTTTTGTTCTCTCTTTTTTATTTTTGTTCGTATCTCTTGTATATTTTCATTCCGGTACCGACCCAAAACTTGTATTTTGCAGAACCCATATCCTTTGGATGATTTGGTTGTCATTGGATGTCCGATTTTCCCACGTTTCACACGAGTTCAGCTTCAGCGAAACCCTAACCTACGCCAGGCTCATGTTTGCCCATTTATTTTTAGTTCCATGCATGATTTGGCTTTAATTATGATTTACCCATGTCTTGAATATGAGTATTTATTTGCTTGGTATATGATTTCTATGTTTTGACCTATTCGGTGCGTCCAGGAACTCTAACCTGCACAGTGGCCCTATTCATCTGAGGCAATTGAGTATTTTTGCATGATTTCATTTTATTTAATTGACATTTAAATTATGTGTAATTGTCTATGCTCAATTGTATATTCCAAAATATTATTGTGAACCATTTGTGAAGGAATTATTATCCGGAAGCTCTAAAGTTACGTTTGGCCAATGTGGTAAGGATTTTTGAATTATTCCAAGGCATCATGTTAAATTATGCATATATTTAATTTCACATGAAGACTTAAGCTCACAAGAAATGTTTATTCATATTTGTATATATTAGAATTAATCAAGATATGTAAGTATACAAAGGGAATACCACAATATGATATATACATATGATTTGTTCTCCTAGAGTGAGAACTTTGTGAAAGACATTTGGTGGATTTTCCCTCAAAGAATAAGAAATTGAGAAACCTGGACTACGAATTTATATTTTAGAGGGTTGTATTCCCTGACATGCTATTAATATTACAGTAGAAACTCAAAGATTGTCCTGGTCATGTATTATAAGGTGTTATATTCCTTGTCATGTCTTAGGATATTATAGTGGAAGAATGAGGACTGCCTCTAGGCCGTGGAGATATGGTGGCATATGTGATATGGCTTCGTATATTGGGTTAAAAGTATATCGCTCACCACAGGGTGTTAAATTGTATGGATATACACTCTAGAATTTGTAGAAACAAACACATTCCTTTCCTCCTTCTCGCGCACCGTTAGTCAATACGATCTACTGGCCTTGGTTTCAAAGATTAATAAATTTATACATGTTTGGAACCCTAAGAGAAGAAAGGTAAAATTTGGAAAGTTATTTATATTCCAAAAATGTGTTTGTTCATATTTCATGCTATGCATCATACATCATGCTCCTATCTCCTTCCCTGTTTTATTTAAATATATTGTACATTATCCTTGATTATATTACACTTGCTGAGCATTTGGCTCACCTTTACTATTTTCCCTTTCTTTAGATGAGTACAAGCCTCTGCTTGATGTGATAGAGTAGAGCATTAGAAGTCAGCTAGGCATGGAAGACTTGGAGGATCATCTCATGGATTTAGTCTTGTGGATTTGTACCTTATGGAGTTCTTTATATTATTGTTGGTGGCATTGTATATTAATGTATGTATATAATGATGATGCTATATATGTAGTCTGCCTTCTGCTTTATTTGATGGACGTAGAAGCTTTCGCAGGTTTTTATGGTTTATTTAGGTACCTAGTGGCATCTTATTTGAGTCGATATCATAATTTAAATTATGATGTTGGTGCCACGTGTTTTGTTGTGGCTTGTAGATCCTGTGTGTGATGATGTGGATTATGTATGTCGTCACAGGATATTTTACAGGTTTTATATTTATTTGGTGGCCATTTTTCTACCCAAACTCTACTTGATTTTTGGTTAGAAATGTGGTGTATCATAGTTGGTATCAGAGCAAGTGATGCCTTAGGTTTGATTTGAATCGTATGTGAAAGTTTAGGTTAGAGTAAGATAGATAGAATAAGTAGATGTAGACGTATGACAATTAAGTTAGATAAGATAGTTCTAGTAATCCTGGTAGGCTAACTTAGACTAGCACTAAGTTAGGATCAATGGTTAAGTTCAATTGTCTAGTTTATACTATCCTAGTTAGTGTCTTAAGTGCAGGATAACCCGAATTGTCTTTATTTTAGAAAAAGTATTAGCATTGGCTCCTTGACGAGGATTTACTTGTGGTGGTGGTCGACCACGAGGTTTAGAAGAGATGTTGTATGGAGGTGCCTTAAGGATTGAATTTGATCATTGCTGATCTAGTGTTTGAGTGTATAGCCTAGATTAATCAATTTTGGTTTGAAGTTCAGGTTCGATCAATTCTGAGTTGAGGTTCTTAGGCTAGTAATTTGGTAAGAAGGGATGCATGATCAGCATGGCAAGTGAGGCACACAAGATGGGATTGATGGCTCGAGGTCAATATAACTTAGAGTCAATTCTGTTATAGTGAATCCAAGGATGTCAATTTGTGATTGATTTAGTGATGATTAAGTGCTTAAACTTTTGGGGTAGCTCAGATCCTATAGAGGTTGAGGTATGGGTCCTAAAAATTAAGATTGTGTTTATGGTGATCCAATGTTCGGAAGAAGATAAGGTAATGTTGTCCATGTAGATAGAAGGTGAAATCGACCTTGGGTGGTTGATGTAAAACGAGTCATGGGTCTCAAGGATGAAGAGATATCATAGGATATGTTCATGGATGCTTTATGGATGAATATTTTGCTTCGATTGGATTTTTAAGAGCATGTTTCAATTGTGGATAGTTTGACCACATGATTAAGGATATCCCGTATTTCAAAGGTCGGATAATGAAGAAGTCTAGTGCCTTGAATCGAGGTTTTGTGGTGATAACACAAGTATAGGGGTGTTGTCTACCGTGGTGGAAGGTAAGATTCTCAAATCTTGACATTTTAGAGTATATGTTATTTTGGAATTCTGAATCTATATTTCATTTGTATTTCTTGAGTTTATTCATTTATTTGAGGATCATGGATTTTATGCTAGTTTCATTGAGGTCTGTGACATTTTTCTTTGGTTTTAAGATATAATTGGCTGGGATGAATTAATTGCCTTATGGTGTTAAGATTTGATATGATATTGAGGATCATTTGGTTGGTGAGTTGCCACGCTAGTGCGGATTGTGTTAGTGAGGACCTTATATTTTACAATCGGGTTATGGAATTTGAGTATGAGGCATAGTAACCGAGTGGTGATGGAAATTGGTATCGTCTTGCCTGTAAATCATTTAATAAGGATTTGCACCAAGTCAATTTAGTATATGAGACTACATCTAGAGGTCATTTTGTGGTCACTAAGGAGTTTGGCTGTGTGAATATTTGAGGATGTTTTTGGAAGGAAGATTAGTTGATTGATCTCTTGATCGGTACTTTGAGGTTGGGTCAGAATCGACACCGATCTTTAAGGATCCATACAGAACCGAGGAAGCATCGGTTAGGTCTTGCTATGGGATGCTTTGGAACCTTTGAGGTAGGTAAGATAAATGATGAGGTTATCTATGGATTTTTAAAATTTAGGTTGCCCAGGAGATTAACAGTCTGATTAATGGGCTCTAGGAATGAATAGGTGAATCGTTTGATCTTTTGCAAGAGTTTAGTATTTTCTAAAGTCGATATGTATCCAGTGTATCATTGATTGTGGATAATAGAGAATTGTACTCGTGGAAGCATTTGGGATAAAGATACAGCTGTTATGAATTCTGGTAATGCCGACTGGGTTTGAAGGTTCGTTGGAATTATAGCGGATTTAACAAAGTGGATATTTCGGCCACATTTTGGTCAATATTGTGATAGCTTCATTAATGAATTCATAGAATTATGGGAGATGTATGAACTCAGTTTAAGGGCCGGGTCATGGATTAGGAAGGCAAATAGCCATATGCCAAATCGAGGGAGAATATGAGTTTGATTAAAATAAGTTTCATGTTGGGTATGTAGCTTCTTCGATAGCATAAATGTGGTCCTGTAGAGGTTTAAGTAGGGGTGCATTTGGAAAGGACGAATTAATATTGCAAGTGTGTGTTTCTCTTAGGCCTTGGTGAATCCAACAAGATGTTAGTTCAGTGTTCCTCATGAACTGTGGTGACTATGGGGCGTTTGATTTAGAAGTGATTGGTATCTGTTGGAATGAGATATGTGGTAATAACCTTCACGGATTGAATGGTAGATTGTCGACCATGTTGTTTGTATTGATCCTTGATGGATTAAGTGCGTTGTAATAGAATGTGGTACTTTTGAGGAAGGTTTAGGATTATTTTTTATTGCATTTTGTATAGGTGGCTACCCTCAAATTAAGTGGGGGAGAATTCCTTGATCAAAATTGCTTCACCCATGGTTTGGAGTTAGAAATTGAGGTCTCTTCTTTGAAAACTGATAGGTGTTGCTTTTAGAGTTGGTCAACGTCTAATAATTTTAAGGATCTGAATATTAGTGTCATAAGGAGTAGATGATCATGCGGCAGTGCAAGCAGGTAAATTTGCTTAAGGACTTAAAAGATGAATCTCGGTGTCTTTTAAGGAAAGCAAATATTAGTGTCGATAATTTGATATTGGGAGTCTTTAGATTTGGGATGTTTTTGATGCTTCATAGGAAATATATTCGGACTATTGAGGCTTCAAAAATTATGAGATGAGAAATCCTTGAGGTGTTGTTTCGGGGTTATCAGATAACAAGGATTTTAGATATTTGGATAATTGGGGAATAGGTAGCAAGGACGTCCATTTATCACAAATTTGGGCTGTATGATCGGAATTGAGTAAGTCGGCTTGTCAATATGCCAATGAGGTGATAAGCTGCTAAATGTGTGAGTTTTGAGATTTTAATGGTAACTCGAGGCTGTACCGAACTTTTGGGTAATCGCTTTAGTTATATTTCCTAAGATGATTGAAATTTGAGGATTGTGCATGTTGCCTTAAATATATCGATACCTATGGAAATTTTCTTGGGGCCATAGCTGCCATGCAACCTAGGAGCTCAATAAGGATCTATGAACTTGAGTGCTAGAAGATTTTTAGAGCACAAGTAAATGGTCAATCAAAGTAGCGCAGTAATAGCGTGTGGTCTATGGCCTAGAAATTTCAGAATAAGATCAACAATCCAATGAATGATCTTTTCAAGGCTTAGGATGAACTGAAGTAGAAGTTTGTCAATTCGTTTGAGGTTCTGAATTAAGTCAGCGAAACAGCCTGTGATTTGGGTTGTCTTCAAATTTAGTGGATTATTATGAAGTCTCCCACGTATCAATGATTAAGGAGTTAAGTACGTGATTAAATTAAGTGTTGTGGGAGATTAGAAATTTATCTTATTATAAGGTTCTAACCTAGATTTGGATAGAAAACATGAGATATTGGGGAATAGGATAATTCATTTGGTCAAGGTTTTCTAGGAAGGATTATTTTTTCATGGTTGTGACATCAAAACGTAAATAAAAAATTGAAAGGATTTTTCCCAATTGTTGAATTTTGAGGTTCATTAAATTTTAAGGATGAAATTTTTATAAGTGGGAGAGAATGTAATATCCTGAATTTTCATCCGATTAATTTGGGATAATTTATTATTTTAGATAATTTGGGTGTGATAAAAATTAATTAAATATT
>JAODPA010010823.1:0-13564 GCA_025585075.1 Nepenthes mirabilis | reverse complement strand
TATTAAAAAAAAAATTTAAAGGTCAAAAAATATAAATAATGCCTACAATAATGATTGCTAATATTATGCCTAGAATAATGCCTTCTTATTGTGAACGCAAAATTCTCAACTCACGAAGAGAGTTCGCAAAGAAATAAACCTTTCACCTACAATTTTTTTTATTTTTACACCCCTCCGTATGGCACTCATCAAGTGGAGCCAATATTCAAACACCCCATGTGAAAACTTGCCATAGTCTCCCCTACTACAACCACCTCAACAATACTTTGGGCACAATGTGCTAGAGCAATGATATTTTCACGAGTCCCGCTGACAAGCCTTCTCACTAGAGTAGACAAACAAGCAATTAGTCCAACCATGACAATCACTACGGATGTAATGACAAACCTTAAACTAATACATTCGAAACTGGTCAAAGGAGTATGGGTTGCAATCTGGGTCGAACCTGTCTTTGCATTCGGATTCGCCATTGTACGGGATGAATTTTTGCATAAGGGTGGCAATCTCGAATCCGGACGGCATCGAATCCGAAAATAAAAGAATGACAAACAGATGAGAAGCGAGAGTTTTAAACGAAAGATAAAAAGATAAAGAATAAAACGATAATAATCACAGAAATAGTTATTCTTTACATGCAAGAAATAAAAAACACTTAAGAATACTTGATATTTTTTATTCATTGAGTTGAAGGAATATTTATTAATCCAAAAATAATTATTCCATGTAAAAAAATCGAATGTAAAAATAAATATTTTACGGATAATAAAGTATGAATAAAATTTCTATTCCTATCAACCAAACATGTCATTAAAATGTCTAACAAAATAATAAATTTTAACATGCCAATATTATAACTTCAACCAGATAAAGTTGCTGACCAGGACTTTGATGAACAGATTAAATTTTCTGTAGTTAAACTGATTTTTCAAAACAACGTGAATAGACAGTGGAAACAACCATCAAAGCTTATTTCACCAATGTTTTTACTGACAAGTAAAAAACCTATACATAAAATAATATCAGCTCATCAAGGCATGCATTACTTGCATAATGCCTTACAAATTATGCCAACTCTCTATTCTTTTTCTTTTCCATGTTGTCAGAGAAAAAAAAAAAAAACAGTTATAATACAAGATTTAAAACCTAATCTGATGTCAAATACAAGTGTTCATCTACAAATATAGTCTCTTCACAAGGTTATATTCAAAACTACACACATTTGACATTCTTCAAATCCCCATAATATAAAAATTTGTGGGATAAACAACCTTTTTTAACATGGCCAACGCCCTTCACCATCAACACCTTTATCATTATTGCCACGTAAAAATAGCAGCAAAAAAAGTGTACGTTGTGACAGGCCAGGACTCTTAACCTGGCACCACTAGATAGATGGAGAGGAACAAGAAGAAAGACAGGGCATCTAGGTGGCTTGTGCATGCTATCTTCAACAGGGGAGATAAGGGTTTTTGGCAAAAGAACAGAAAAGAGGAGCATATACTTGTCTTCAAGTGGTCTAAATTCACGAGCACCCATTAACATTGTCCCACCAGTCACCATCACTTTTGACAGCATAGTTCTAGAGCATTCACCGTTGGAGTCACCAACTAATTAGCGACACATTAGTTCTACTCCAATTAGAAAAAGGTAAAAGATGGTTAAATGCACAAAACCTGCCATATTATATATGCAAGAAGTGGCAATTTTTTTTCCTTGCAATAAATCCGTGACAGCCAAATCATAATAAAGCAACTTCAGGCTGCAACAACGCTTACTGCCGTATATTCAGCTTATGTGAATATCAACTTACAGCTAAATGATCTCGCCTGGGCCCACGGGGGTGTACCCAAAGTATTTTTTTGGTTGATATGGACTAGAGCTAGGAGTAAGAAAACTGCAAGTTATCATCGCCCTTCAACTTTTGATGGACTGCAAAAGCCTCAAAGATAATGGCATATCCTCAATACTAGCAAAAGCATGAGAAGCATTTTGCGGACTCAAAAGCAAAAAAGAGCAAATACATTTGAATCACACTCCATAGAATGAGCATACAGTATATTCTGTGATGAGCACAATTGAGTGCACAAAGATTAAATTTGGCTGCAAGATAGATCAACGCCTAATTAATTGTTCTCAGAATAATTAATGAAGTTACCACATCTTGGACCAACAGCACAATACAAGTTTCTGGAATTACAAAAAATAAGCAACTTGTTTATATCCTTTCAACATTTAAAACTCACATGAGTATTCAACTCACACATACTTTCATATCGTTCAGCTGATATCACATATTCTTCAACGGTAATGCAGGGATTCAAATCAATTTGGTAAGGTCAAAGCCTTACTAAAAATTTACATAGCTTCAGTTAGGTAAAAGTTATCATACGTCAGATACCTCTTTGAACAAATTGACCAGGTTTGGCTGCTAAATTTGTGTTACTTTCACTTGGTAAGACTTTCAACATGACTGATATGATATAGAGTATGGATAAATAGTAATTCCAAGCACATGCATGGATTAGCAGCACAAGCAAAAATATTAAACCGTTCATAGCTTCCACTGCACACAGATGAGTGACCAGAAAAAGAATAGCAGTTTCACCTTAATGAACCCAATTTCCTTGGCGTTGCAGCTGAAGCATTGCCTACAGCACAGTAGTCTGTACTTCCAGATCAAAGCATGGGGATGCCCACATACACGGCTGTAGAAAAATCAAAGTTATCAAAGAGGATTAACCATAGACCAATATTTGAGATTTGTTTTTTTTTTTTTTTTTATGAGTAATTATTGTATAAATGAGCCAAAAGCTCATGTACAAAACAAACGTTAAAGGACCATCCAAAAATGACTATAATAAATATAGCATCAAACTAAAAAGACAAAAAGAAAAAGATTAAGTATCAAAAATATGAGAAAATTATAACAGCTGATTCTTGAATTTATGTTTAAGACATTATTATTACTATGCGTTGAATAAATGTGGAAAGTAATTATATAATGAAACTTTTGAGAAAAATCAAATTTGAGGACAATGGTTTTGCGCCTTATGGGCACCAATAGTATACTTGTACATATTATAGACAAAACCTTCATATCTAAGGTGCATATGATAGGCAATTCCGGGTGGGTTTGGTGGTAAGAGTGGCGTTCTTGTGAGGAGAGGTGCTCATGCAGGATTTAGGCAGAATAGGTAATGCCTAATGCAACGCTCATGCGTGCATGTAACTGGGCATGGTAACTGATGTACGCTTAATCAACACTCATGCGTTAAAAAGACCATTTCACATGATTAGGTTATTTTTGCCAGAAAAAGGGAGATAAAAGAGAAAAAAAGGGAAAAAATAGATAGGATGGGAGAGAGAAAGTGAAGGAATGTGATTTTGAAACTATTTTAGGTCAATCTAGTAAATTTGTTATTTAAAATAAGTATATCTAAGCTCATTCTTTGATCTATTGTTAAAATCATTTAATATTCCTTCCAATTATTGTTTAAATATACATATATGTCGCCATTTTCACTCTTTTTCGAATATTTTAGTATATATGTTTATTTTATTGAACATTTTGAGATTTTATTGGCTTTTACTGAGTATCCGGAGATTTCACTTGTTTTTATCGGAAATTTGAAGATTTTGTACACTTTTATTGAACATTTGAGTATTTTGAAGATTTAAGTTCAAATTTGAGATATTGTAAAAGAAATTATAAAATATTTGTGCATTTGACCTCACGTGTTATTTTTATACAATTATTTGATGAGGATTCGATTTTGTGAGATGGGTACAAAGATCTCACTTTTTCCATGATTTGAAAATGTTTCAAATAAATGATATGTGATATGTGATGTGAAGTTCTCTATTTGACAAATAAAAATTATTATATTGTGAATAGATTATATCAAATATGTCCTAACATACTATACACACTTGAATAATACATCTATCATTCACAGGTAGGAAAATAGGTGTTCAGACTTATCTATGAGATATTATAAATGGCCTATTTACAGGTTTTAAATAGTATTGTCTGAGACTAAAACTACCGAAAATATATGCAACCCGATCTTCAAAGTTGCCCTTTAATTAGTCAGTGTGCAAGTCATCGGTCATTGGTTCTTAAGTTTTTATGTGTTTTTGACACAATTCTTAGATTTTTGCATGATTTCGATAGAGTCACTTGGTTTTCATGTTTTCATATGCGCATTTACATGATTTGATCTTCTTATATTTTTCATCATTCTACATATTTTGAATATTCATTAATATTAAACGATTTGTATGAAATCATGGTTTGAAACAAATTTACCGAAAATTTGGCGTGTAGACTTTCACATGTGATTTATGATTTTTTTGTCATTTCATCTATTTTTCTCACACATATTCATTTATCATACATATATACATACACACAGACATACATATATATATATATTACTGAGCATTAGAGACACGTTTATAAATATTTTCAAAACCCTTCTAAATTATCAAGTAGTAAATTCTTGTAGGATTTAAGTAGAAGACTATTGAAGACTTTTCTATAAGTTTGTATTTGTAGTATTATGGGTTGTTTTAAATCTGAATAAAATTTATTTTTAAGTTTCACAGTATAGATTTTGGGTCGGTTTACCTGATGAAGTTAAGTACGGTTTTTCGCAAACATAAGTTTGGCATTTTGATTAGATACTTCCCCTTACAGCGATATTATAGATTGGGTAGGTATAATATTGTTTCAAGGCTAGATGAAAATAGTTTGTTCACTCATATAACTGCTGGAATTATATTTAATTTAGATTATTTATAACATTAATATGCGGTGTCCGATCCGATTTCCGTTATTTGACCATAATTATTTTGGATAAGTTTTATTTATGACATTATTATTATTATCTATCCATATTAGGGTTGTGACTAGAACTTCTGCAGCACTCTTTGTAGTTAATCTCCAATTGTGTCTAATAGGGCATTGGCCTCATCAAGCAAGCCCTGCAAGGTGACAAATTTCCCAACAGGAGACTTCCAGATGCCCCAATAAAAAGGTCAGTGCTAAAGTGGGGCCGGGATTGTTTAAGCACTTGTTGTGGGACTTCAAATAAAGTTGACAGAAGCTGCAAGAGCGATTTTGGAGGCCCTCTGGACAAGGGATTTCCTTTCCATTTAGCACAAGCCCACAAATGCCCCTCAGTACCACCACACCAGGTCAACGGATTTCTTAATCTATGTGTGTCATTATCGTCAGTAACACCACACCAGGTCAGCGGATTTCTTACTCTCCGTGTCATTACCCTCAATACCACCACACCAGGTCAGCAAACCACCATTGTCGACTCCATTAGAGTTGTGGTTATGTGGAGGCCGTTGAGCAGTGGTTCTGTCATAAAGAGGACTTTTTTTTTTTTTTGCAATTTTTATTTTGTTCTTTAGCACTCCATGGTGTTTACAATCCATCAGCCAAATAGGAAGAAAAGGGAACCATATACACCCCACCCCTCTTGAAACAAACGTGCCCCAAGTTGAACAAGAAAAATTTTATGGAACAAAACATTCCCTTATCCAAAAATGAAATGGAAAAACGTTTCCCTTTCTTTACTACCCTGAATTTAATCCTCTTCTTTACCCCCTCACTCTTTCCCCTCCTCTCAAACCAAATGTGCCCTCAGTTGAATGAGACAATTATTTTATCGAAGCAGCAAAAACCAAAAAACAAAAGGAATACAAGATACTGACACAGCTAACTCATTCATAACTTGCTAACAAAGAAGGATATGAAATTCAAAATGGAAAACTTAGGTTTAAGCAACCTACTATGACAGATGAGTGTAAAAGATTCAAAACAACATACTCCCACAGAAAAAGGCTCTAGAACCATTTTACCAATGATGGACCTCAGAGAATCTCTCCCACAATGTATTAGATATGAGCTCAGTTTCTATAATACAACTGACAATGTTATATGAATTTGTTTTCCATTGAAAATTTATGCACCTACTATCACTTTCTCATTTTGCAACTCTTAGCAGTATCCACGACTTTCAGAGACTAGTTTTACTCCAAAGGTTATTCACATAACCATTTAATCCTTGCTAAATGCACATTCATTGAATTACTCACCCAAGCAATAGCCAGGCTATTTTTTTCCGTTACTTCATACTCTTATCTCCCACATCTTGTGAATTGACAATTTTAAACTTTAATTACTTTGATATCTTTGCACGTCCAATAAAACTACTGGGGCTAATACCTCCTCCATAACATAAAGTAACAAATTATAAACCCATTTTACCTAGAAGGTGAGTTCTAAAATCAACTAACACAATTCAGTAGTTATTTATATTCCAACTAGCATTTTGCCTAAAAAAAAACAGTAGCACTACTAAGCCAAAATTATTTATCATAATTATTGATGTATATCAGCACTGCAGCTGATTAGCAGTCCAAAGCCATATGTTATAAGTAATGAACAAGATGTAAACAGTAACTTCTTCGACAGTTAAAGACCTGATCTAGTTTGTGTAGGATTATTAAATAGACTGAGCATGTCTGAAAATAAACTAGGGTTCGTTCGATGAAATGGGGTAGCCTGACCAAAATTTTAAATTGAACCACAACAAATCTAGTAGCATTTAGTCCTAATTTAATAGCTTAACTAATCCTTCTGCGAATTAGTAGTAAATAGATGTCACGTCAATACAACATAAATTCATCATACATTATCCTTTTCCAACGCAACGATCTAGCATCTCACAAGCCAGGACAAAGGGAGATAGAGAGAACCATTAATGGAGTGAGATGGAGAGAGAAATGCACCAGGTGCGGGAACCAGGGCCGAAGTTTCTGGGATGAGAGTTCCACACATTCGAATGCCCCATCGTCGTTTCGTTGTTGCTGATGCCTGCTGTTGGTGCCTGATGTTTGACGGCTGAGCTCGAAGAGAGGTGCCACTTGCCCAATGACAAGGGTTCCCGCGAGGTTATTTCAAACGGCTCACCTTCAGGAGTCCAATCCCTTTTTCTCCGTTTTCCTCAAACATATGCGATGCAAAAGGATGACGACGTCGTCTTTTAAGATGAAATCAAAATAATTGCGATTTTAGTTATTGAAATAAAAAAATATATAAATATGATAATTATTTTTTAATAATACAACAAAGTAAAATTAGAACTTAGAATTTATATTTGTATATATTGATAATATATATTATTACGTCCTGGGTTTCGAATTGTCGTACGAATTAGGGAGCATTCCAATCTTCCGTTACAGGTCGATCTAGAACGGATCCGATCTCCGTCGCTGATAACCTAGAACCTGAACAATACAAACTACAAATAAGAACTCAGAGGATAACGGAGGGTTGTCCCTCATTGATACTCCGATACTTAAGTTAGAATCTTCCGTAATAAATAAAAGAATACACTTTTAAAGGTAAACATGGCGGAAATATAAAGATGTAGCGATGAAGGGAGTATGTGAGGGATATATTGGGAGGCTTGAGTTCCATTAATGCGCCCAGTAGAAGGTCGGCTCAGAGGTGCGCATGTAGAGGGCGGCTCAAAGGTGCGCATGCAAAGGGCGGCTCAGAGGTATGCCCAGTAGAGGGCGGCTCAGAGGTGCATGACTAACCTGCCTCAGTGGGTCAACATCCTAATTATCTGAGCGGAGGGTTGACTATTAGACAACAAGCTCCTGACTCCAGAGCGAAGGGCTTGTAGCTCTAAGACAGAGTGCTTCTGGGATGGATGGCTCCTCGGATGGAGGACTCTTGGCTCCGAGACGAAGAGCTCGTGGCTCCAGGACGGAGGACTCGTAGGATGGAAGAATCCTGTCTTCGAGACGAAGGGCTCCTGGGATGGAGGGCTCCTGTCTCCGGAACGGAGGTCTTGTTGCCTCAGGACGGAGGGCTCCTAATTTCGGGACGGAGGCCTCCTATCTCCTGGACGGAAGGCTCCTAACTTCGGGACGGAGGGATATTATCTCCGGGACAGAGGTTTGAGGCCTCCGGGCAGGAGAAGGGCTAAGAGCCCCCCAACGGCAGAGAGCCGAGGGCCTCCTAACTGGAGGGGAGCTAAGAGCTTCCTGGCGGCAGAAGGCCGAGGGCCTCCGGAGGGGCGGAGGGTTAAAGGCCTCCTAGCTCGCGAAGGGCTAGCGGCCTCCGCGACTGGCGAAGGGCTGACGGCCTTCTAGCGGGAGAAGGGCTGACAGCCTCCGAACGGGCAGAGGGTTGGGAGCCTTCGGGACTGACGGAGGGCTGAATGCCTCCTAGTTGGTGGAGAGCTGATAGCCTCTGGACGAGAGGAGAGCTGAGAGGGCCACCTAGCGGTGGAAGGCCAATGGCCTCCAAACGAGAGGAGGACTAAAAGTCTTAGGAATTGGATGTGGCCGAGGGGCCCCGGACAAGCGAAGAGCCGAGGGCCTCCTAGATGAGAAGAGAGTCGAGGGTCTCCTGGCCGCCAGTTTGCTCTCATTGGATATTGGTTAGTAACAGTTATACCCTTCTCCGAGTTATATGGAGCCTTGTAGAACTTTTTTGAGTTTCTCCAACTTATTCTTCAATACTTGAGGGTGTTTGCTTTTATGGTAAGATTTATAGATGCACTACTCCTTCAAAAGCAATGTGGGACTTTTGTTTTGAAAAGATTATGTTGGACTATGGGCCTACTGCGGGGCCTGGCCCATTAGGCCCATGGTTACTAGACCCATCACTAGCCCCCCATGCCAGTAGAGCGAATATTCGGCCTCAAACATGTTCACAATGGGATGAGACTAGTCATATTGTCCCCTCAAGTCTAACTTGGATTCATTGACCGAAAAGTTTGACTCTGGAGAGTAGATGGAACCAGATTGATGGTTGACCAGCTTGGTTGATCGCATCACTTGATCCGAAGAGCGAAACAAAGCCGAAAATATGGTTGTCCAGTTTTATTGATCGCGTGAAGTGCTCGAATTTGGAGAGCAGTTTGGAACTGAAAAGCTTCCTTAACCGGTGAAGTGCTTGAATCCAGAAAGTAATTTAGAGTCAGAAATCTTTGTTGACCGGATCCGTTGACCGGCGAAGTGCTTGAATTCGGAGAGTAATTCAAAGCAGAAAATCTTTGTTGATTGAAAAGTTTACCAATGAAGTGTTCGAATCCGGAGAGCAGTTCAGCGTCGAAAATCTTTGTTGACCAGGTCCGTTGACCGGCAAAGTGCTCGAATTCGGAAAGTAGTTCAGAGCCGAAAATCTTTGTTGACCGGATCCATTGACCGGTGAAGTGCTCAAATTCGGAGAGCAATTCAGAGCTGAAAATTTTTGTTGACCAGATCCGTTGCGAGCCATCGGAGTCTCAAGCAAGATCCAGGAGCACGCAAAGAGAAGATCTCAGGCTCGAGATCAGATCTTCTTACTATAAGGATGTGCTTCGAGAGGTCGGGAGAAGACTTACCTTAAGATAGTTGATCGTTTGAGTTGTGACAATAGGATGCACATTGCGTCCATTGGAAGGGTTCTCCTTGTCGTGCATTACTGTTGGCAAGTCAACTAATGGCACTGGGAGTGAGGAGCCCTTAGAAAGCTCAGTTGCAGAAATTGGGGATCCTTTGCCACTCAGGTCGACCAAATGGTTCAATATCGTGACCCCGGCCAAGCCTGGGATCTTTGTCTCAGTAACACCCTTTTCGAGGATGCTTCTTTGCTTTCTAGTGGAGTGTCAGGGGCTGCTAGCAATGATTTGCACTGGATTTCGATCGTTCCCGTGAAGGAAAGTCGTGGCCTTGAGGAGACGCGATTGTCGTGTAATAGCTTTGACGAATGCGTCTGCTTGGTTGCGCTCGCCCTTGTCAAGAGGAGGTCGTGGCGTTAAAAAGATGAGGTTGCCGGCTAAGTTTTGAAGCTATTGTTACCAGACTTTTGCTAGCCTAGGTCGTCACCGGCATGTTCCGTTAATGCTCAGTCCTACTTGAGGACGTCGTATCTTTTATGTGTCTAGTCCTAATCTGCTGACCGTCGTTAACTGATTGTGCTCTCTCCTTCTGGAGGAGGTCTCCGTACGCATGCTGAAAAACCCCCTAAGGTTTTTGAGTTTGGTCACAATGGGCCATTCGTTGACAGGACTAAGGTTTAATTCGACTACCTACGGACCGCCTGGATGACTATGATTTAATTCGACCGCTTATGGGTTGCTTGAATAATTAATGTTTAATTCGACCGCTTACGGGCCCCCTGGATGACCAAGGTTTAATTCGACCGCTCATGAGCCGTCTAAATGACCAGGGTTTAGTTACGACCGCTAATGGGCCGCCTAGATGACCAGCATTTAATTATGAACGGGTAAAAACTCGCCCGATTTAGGAGTAGTTTAGGTCGCATGATTTTATATAGTGTTATGTAATAAGTCATATAAGCAGATAATATTTCTATCCTATTAACGGAAATATAATTCAAACAAGCAGTACGATATATGCAAGACTTACCTAGATTCGGTGTGAAATCGTCATCGGCGCGTGAGGGGTGCTTTTGCAATCGGCACACCATATCGAGTGAACGGCTAGCGCGCATCACTTTGGAGGGTTGTTAGGGTACTTTGGTAGGCACCTCGGCCTATGGCCCCTATGCTCCGCGGGATTTGGTCCTTTCCCATGAATTGGTGGGGTAGCGTGATGTTGCCGCGCTAGGTAGCTTGTTGGCCAGTAGTTCAGGTCCCATTGTCGGCTGATACTACCTCAGGTGACCTGGACCAGTGCAGCGTTAGGCTGGATGATATTTTCTGCGGTGCAATGGGTGGTGGGTCGAGCACGTTGAGCCCTCATTGCAAGTTTTGCCATAACTTTTACAGGGTCTACTGTCGTGCAATGGGTTACAGGGGGATCGGCCTGCTAACTAGAACGACGCTGCGTGGTGAAGATCAAGCCGGAGAAAATCTGGCGACGAGAGCTACGGCAGGCTAGAGGAGATCTGGCGGTGAAGAGTTACGGCAGGTCAGAGAAGATCTGACGATGAGTTCAAGCAGGCTAGAGAGATCTACGACCAGGAGCTCTGGCAGGCCAGAGAAAATCTGGCAGCTAGAGCTCCGGCAAGCCAAAGAAGATCTGGCGGTGAGGAGTTTTGGTAAGCCGGAGAAGATATGGCGGCAAGAAGTTCTGGTAAGCCAGAGAAATTTGGCGGCGATAAGCTCCAACAGGCTAGAGAAGATCTAGCGGCAAGAGTTTCGGCAGGCTAGAGAAGGTCTAGCAACGAAAGTGATTGGCTGGAGAGTCGGAATACTCCTCAGTTCGACTAGAACATCGGAAAGCTCCTTAGTTCGAAAAACTACTACGGGCTGGCCGAATGAGAGATGAAGTGTCAGAGAGCTTTTGCATTTAGTAGGGCTCCAATACGCTCTATTTAGTTGAAGAGCGAAGGACAGAAACAAAGCTTAAGTTTTGAGGGAAGCTCTACTGCCTAGTCTGGCCCCTTTGGCCTGGTTCCTTGAAATCGGATTGATCACTTCTCCAAGAGTGGGCCCTATCACTCGAATACTCTTGAATACCGAGGTCGTCGGCCTGATGAGATAGGTATCGGAGGCCGCCTGGGTCCTGAGGTCATCAGGCCGATTGATCCTCTAAGAATGCTGACTTTCTCGGATCGCTTAAAAGCTGATCGGTGAAGCCTTCAGTGTTACATCATCTGACGGATGCAGTTGGTCAGGAAGAGGGTGCTTTATTGAGCGTCGGGTACTCGTACATTTGGCGTCAATCACTTATTAACATGGCTACCCGATGAGGGGTCATTGCTATCAGAGGTGATATCTTCAGCCGATGTGATTGTTGGAGTACAAATATTGACCGTGTTTATTTTACATAAGAGATTGAGTGTTGAGGAGAGATGCTAGACTTTTTGTTACGTTTTTTACAGACGGCGCCAGTATTGCATCCCGAGTTTCCAATTGTTGTACAGATTAGGGAGCCTTTCAATTTTTCATTGCGGGTTGATTTGGATTGAGTCTAATATCCGTCGCTGATGACCAATAACCTGCACAATACAAACCACAAATAAGAGGTATGAGGACAATGGGGGGTTATCCCCCGTTGATACTCCGACATTCAAGTTAGAAATCTTTCTCAATAAATAGAGGAATACATCTTCAAAGGTAAACGTGACCGGAATGCAAAGATATAGTAATGAGGAGAGTGTGAGAGGGATGTATTGGGAGGCTTGAGCTCCATTAATGAGCTCGGTAGACAGGTGGCTTAGAGGTACGCCCGCGAAGGGGGCTTAAGGTGCGCTCAGTAGAAGGGCGGCTTAGAAGTGCACCCACAGAGGGTGGCTTAGAGGTGCACTCATAGAGAGGCGGTTAAGAGGTGTACCGACTGATAGTGGCTTAGAGATGCGTCAGGCAAAGGGGTAGCTTATGATTGCGTTTGGCAGAGGAGTGGCTCAGAGGTACGCCTGCGGAGGACTGCTCAGATGTGCGCCCAGCAAATGGCGACTTAGAAGTGCATGAGTAAGCTGCCTCGGTGGGTCAACATCTTGGTTACTTGAGCGGAGGGTTGACTATTGGACAGCAAGATCCTAATCTCTAGGGTGGATGGCTCGTAACTCCAGGATGGAGTGCTCCTAAGATGGAGGGCTCTTAGCTCCGAGACGGAGAGCTCGTGGCTCTAGAATGGAGGGATCCTATCTCCTGGACGGAGGGCTCCTGGGATAGAGGGCTCCTGTATCCAGGACAGATGTCTTGTGGCCCTAGGACGGAGGGCTCCTAGTTTCAGGATGGATCGCTTCTATCTCCGGGACGGAGGGCTTCTAACTTCTCGATAGAGGGATCTTATCTCCCAGACGGAGGTCTAAGAGCCTCCGGGCAGGAGGAGGGCTGAGAGCCCCCTAATGGTGGAGGGCCGAGGGCCTTCGAACTGAAGGAAGGTTGAGAGCCTCCTGGCAGAGGAAGGCCAAGGGCCTTCAAAGGGGGCGAAGGGTTGAAGGTTTCTTAGCTCGCGGAAGGCTAACGGCCTCTGGGACTGGAGGAGGGCTGACGGCCTCCGGACGGGCGAAGGGTTGATAGCCTCCTGGCAAGCAGAGGATTGAATGCCTCCGGGACTAGCGGAGGGCTGAAGGCCTCCTAATTGACGTAGTGCTGATGGTCTCTGGACGGGAAAAGAGTTGAGGGCCTCCTGGAGGTGGATGACCGATCATACGAGAGGTGGACTAAAAGCCTCAAGAACTGGAGGTGACCGAGGATCCCCGGACAAGCGGAGAGCCGAGAGGTCTCTTGGATAAAAGGAGAGTTCTCTTGGATAAAAGGAGAGTCGAGGGTCTCCTGGTCACCAATTTGCTCTCGTTGGAGATTTGCTAGTAATGGTTATACCCTTCTCCGAGTCATATGGAGCCTTGTGAAATTTTTTCGAGTTTCTCCAACTTGTTCTTCAATATTTGAAGGTGTTTGCTTTTATAGTGAGATTTGCAGATGTACTGCTCCTCCAAAAGTAACGTGGGACTTTTACTTTGAAAGGATTATGTTGGATTATGGGCCTTTTGTGAGACCTGGCCTATTAGGCTCATATTTACTGGACCCATCATATATTTTTTATTTATTGTTTACAGAAAATTATTATTCTT
>JAODPA010010812.1:0-13565 GCA_025585075.1 Nepenthes mirabilis | reverse complement strand
AATTAACTCTGGCAATGAACTTAGCTTCGGTTTACAGAATAAAAAGAGCTTCGAAAAATTGAACTTCGGATTTTTGCTTTGGAAAATGAGCTTCGGCTTGATGATATGAACTTCAGTAAAGAATAAGAAAATATATGGATTATGGACAGCAAGTGAAACTCTTCCGACTTTTGAACTATGATATATGGCCAATAAAGAACACGAACCAATAACCGAGTTTCCATTAAATTTGCTATTAAAGATGGATGAAGGATATTGGAGTGACACTCGAGGATGCCTCCTGGGCCACGGGAGGGGACCTTTTGGTGGTACAAGAACTCTAGACTATGGCCCCGTATGCCCGGTTAAAGGCATTACCTCCTGCCCCGGGGAGCATAATGAGGGGATACGGCTTTAGGTTGTGGGGTAGCACACAACCCGTCCTCGATGTTGTCCGCTCCCGTCCGGTCTCTAAAGATTATATGAATTCCGAAGGATTATGATGAAGACAAGATGAAAAGAATATGAACCAAGAAAAATGATATGATGATTTTTATTATGCTATATTATGATCTATACTTTGATTATTTGTATGCTTGTATTTTCTGCATGTGAGTATCCTGCTGGGTTTTGTAAGCTCACTCTTGCAAATTTTCAGATGACAAGCTTATGGAGGACGAAGTCGAATAGAGTCCTATGGTTTTGCTGGCTGGAGCAGATTTTTGGAGTTTTGTTTACTTTTTTTGAGGGAACTTGTAATTTTAATTTCCGCTACTTATGAACGTTAGAATGTTTCCGTGACACTTTTGGGATTTATGAAATTATTTATCTTTAGAATGCATCTCGGGTGTGAATAAAGATAAGAAAAAAAAAATTTATGCTCATCTTTCATTATATGAAATAGTATTGACGACGGCTTTTGATAATAGTAAAAGTCGGGTCATCACACTTCCTGCCTCCATCTTACCCTGATTCGCCTTTAATTCTTTTAAATATTTATCTTTTATTTTTGGTCAACTCTCGTTAACCAGATTAGGTTTCTCTTTTGCATTTTCGGTCAACTGGTATTAATCGGATTTCGTTGCTCCTATTTACACATTCCAGTCAACTGGCGTTGACCGAATTTTACGTATCCCAGTCAACAGACATTGACCGGATTATCTTACCTTTAACATTTTTTGGTCAAACTGGCGTTAACCGAATTACTTTCCTCTTTCCCCTTCCAGTCAACAGGTGTTGACCGGATTACGACTTCCCCTTGCCTCAAAAGGATTTGGTCCTTACACCCCGGAACCGAAAACGTGATTATAATCACTAAGAGGCCAAACATGTAGTAAAAAATAATTGTTAAAAGTAAAAAATTAGAAAAATACCTGAATTCAGCAAGCAGCCGAGTGACGCCTGTTGTGCGCCCGAGGCGCTCCGGCAAGCGCCAAAATCCAGTGGCTACTTGCTCGCCGCACGCCAAGCATGCTAGAGCGAGCCCCTGGTAGTAACCCCGCGCTTGAGACGCACTCGAGTGAGGTCCTGACTTTTGCCCGCTTGCTGACTTCATTTTTTGTTATAAATTGAAGGGAAAAATGATAAGAGAGAGAGAGAGCAGACCACGCACGAAGAAGAGGAAGAAGAGAAGAGGAGAAGGGGAAATCACTTGTTCCAATCCACACCCGATAAAAATAACGGTAGATCGGGCCAAGGCAAGTATACTTCGGACATTGTTTTTCGTTTCTACCATCTCCTCTTTCTTTAAAGTTGATAAAAATGCTCTAAAATGATGTTGATGCATGTTTAAACTAAATGAAGCATGTTTCCTTCAATTATTTGATTAGATTTTATGTTTACACATGTTTATTGCAAGTTTTGGTTTCGATTTTGTGAATAAGCATGTAAATTGTGTTCGATTTTGTCCCAAAAGCTTGTGATCAAAACCCTAGCTCAAAAATATTGGAAATTTTTTGGTCAAATTGCATGATTTAATATATGTGTATGGATTTATGGCATTAATTTCATGAATAAGTATATGTTTAGTGATCGATTTGAGTCCGGAAGTTTCGGTGAAACCCTAGGTACGAAAATGAAGGGGTTTTGATGATTTTTAACCGTAACTCCTGTTATATAAAAGTTAATTGACATTGAAATGAAGCTCCCGGTATAATTTATTTTTGAAAATTTACATGGACTTACACCGATGAAATTTCCATGAACGCTCTGAAGTTAACTGAAAGTAAATTATGAAACGCTGATTATGAAAGAAGGTTTTCAATAAAGAGGTTATTTTCATTACTGTTATTTAGAACCCGGGACTGACTACAGTCCGAATAGATTCTCCGGTATACCTTAGAACTTTATGGTGGTAATCGAGGATAACTCTGTCCATGGAGTTATATGTGGTCCGCCCTTCCTCAGAGTGTTATGGTCAAGAGGAAAGCATAGTTTCTAGCCTACCTTCGGGTGGCACACCATACCGATCCCGCGAGATGGGATACTTCTGCTACAGTCATAGGCCTTGGATTGTGTGGAGTTAACACAATCTATCCTCGATCATTCACCCCCTCAGCTAGTAGGGTATACTGGCAAGGTCTATTACCGATATATTATGTTACCATTTTGTTCTGTACCGCCGTTACCGTACTAATTTTTATTCCATACCGATTACCGTTTATCGATTGCCGTTTACTAATTACCGTTTACTGATTACCGATTACCATTTATTGAATACTATTTACTGATTACCGATTATCGACTACCGATTTCTAATTTCTGAATTTAATACTATCAAAGTATGCTTTCTCTGTTTACTAGATTATATTTTGTTTAACCGTTCTGTTTCTATATAGTTACATGATCATTCTGCATCACTGTTTTACTGCTTATATACATGTACCTTACTGGGCCCCGACTTACTATTTTATTATTTTTTTCCTCCAGATGAGACAATAGAATTAGTGCCTGATGAGAAAGAGTGATTGAAAGAAATTTTTGAAGCCTTTTGAGGACCTGAAGTATTTTGGAGCCATTTTGGGAGAGCCTGTTGACGTAAAGACTTGACAGAATATGTGATTTTGTATACTACTCTTTTACCTATGGATGTTCATCATATGTGGATTTTGTATAGAATGCATATGATGTATGTGATGGTAAAAAGAAAACTATGCTCCTGTAGGATATTTATTTAGCTTCTACTCTAAACTTTTGGATATATTGTACAGGTCCTAGACGACATCTCGTTGTTAAACTGTTAGTGTAGCTAATGGTTTTATAGATTTATGCCACGGATGGCATATGTGATCCTGTGTATGCATGTTGTAGGAAGAATTATGGATAATTGATAGTTGTGTGCTTGTAATAGTTGATCATACAAGTTGTATTTTTGGGGTTTCATTCGGTTACAGAGGAGACTCTGCCGAAATTTCTGCAAAAGTCTTACCTTACAATTTAGTTCGTTAATCCTATTCTTGTCTTGATGGAAGCTTTGAGGGGAAAAAAAATTCATTCCATCACAAGTAAGTTCCATTATTAGTTACTACGACATCTAATATCGCAAATCTACAAATGATATTTTTACGAAAAATTTTCTATTATATTTTTCTCCGTAATTTTCATAAATGGAGAGGCTTCTACCCATTTTATAAATTAATCCATCGCAATGATAATAAATTTTCTTTGATTGGTTGCTAAGAAAAATATACCAAGCATGTTTAGCCTTCATTGTACAAATGGCCAAGAAGTCTACAAAGCGTGGAGCACCGTATATGGCTGCCAATATAAACTACAATGAATTCAACATTTCTCAAATTTTTTTCAGAGCTCTATCGTGTCCTTCTTCATAGTTAACCAACAATATCCATATCTCATAATTTTGAAGGCAAACTTATACCTCCTATATATGCTCCACACATTGCAAATTGTACTTCTCTCAAAGCATAATTGGCTTCTATTGAAGTCAAATAGTGTATGTAGTGTATCGAGTAACCTCTTCTATAAAGTAACCCATCCAAAAAAGTATACCAATTAGCTATCTTTGAAATCTATTTTATCTCATGGGATCACTCAGAAGCATTTTATTTTTAAGGTCATCAAGATAAGAAGTCATCCAAGTTACCTTATCAGTCACTTGGAGATTTTCATGTTCTTCCACAATACTGGGTGTTTGAAGCACCTCTCATGTGAGGCCCCGGAACTAAAAATATGATAATTTGGAGTAATTAAAATAATGATAATCATTAATAGGTCAAGCATGTATTGAAAATGATGGTTAAAAGTGAAAAGTTAGAAAAATACCCGACTTCAGCAAGCAGCTAAGTAGTGCCTGCTGCGCACCCGAGGCGCGGCAACGAGCACAAAATTCCAATGGCTACCTGCTTGCCGCGCGCCAGGCACACTCAAGTGAGCCCCTGATAGAAACCCCGCACTCGCCGCAAGCCCACTGAGCGCTCGAAGCAAGCGCTGGCAGAATGTAGTGCGCTCGAGCACTGCCCCGACTTTTACCCGCGTTCTGACTTCATTTTTGTTATAAATAAAAGGGAAAAAGGAAAGTGTGAGAGAGAGCAGAGGCACGAATGAAGAAAAGGAAGAACAGAAGAGAAGAAAGAGGAAATCACTCATTCCAATCCACTCCAGGTAAAAATAACGGTAGATCGGGCTAAGGTAAGTGTACTTTGGACATTGTTTTTCATTTTTACCGTTTTCTCTTGCTATAGAATTGATGAAAGTGCTCTAAAATGTTATTGTTGCATGTTTAAAGTAAACGAAGCGCGTTTCCCTCGATTGTTTGGTTAGTTTTGTATTTACCCATGTTTATTGCAAGTTTTGGCATCTATTTCATGAACAAGCATGTAATTAGTATTTGATTTGGTCCCAGAAGCTTGTGATGAAACCCTAACTCGAAGTACCTATTTTTACCATTGTTTTTGTCTTGAAGATTTAGAGACATTATTTGTATAGTGAAAGGTTCCTTATGTACTCTGATCATAAAAGTTTGAAGTACCTGTTTTCATAAAAGGAACTTAACATAAGGCAAAGGAGATGGCTTGTTTTTTTGAAGGATTATGACTATGAGATACAGTATAAGCTAGGGAAGGCCAACGTAGTTGCGGATGCATTGAGTAACCGATCAGGGTACGTGGTGTACTTACAGATCAAGCAGATGGAAATGTTGGATTACCTGAAACAATGTGATATCCAACATTATGCTAAAGGTGATAGAATGTTCCTGTCGTATCTTCAAATCCAACCGGAAGTAGTCAGTGAAATTAAAGAGAAGCAAGTGAATGATCCGTTCCTTATGGATGTTGTAAGTGATCTGAGTAAGAAATCTCGAGCTGATTTTAACGTCCGGACTGATGGAGTGTTGAGGCTTAGAGATCAATTATGTGTACCAGATGATAGAAAATTAAAGAAGAAGATTTTAAAGGAGGCTTACCGGTCCCGGTATACGATTCACCCTAGGACGAATAAAATATATCAGGATCTGAAGAAAAACCTTCTGGTGGAGGAACATGAAGAGAGATATTATGGCTTATGTGGAGAAGTGCTTGGTATGCCAGTAAGTGAAAGCTGAGAGGAGGAAGCCTTTTGGATTGTTACAACCTATGTTGATCCTGAGTTGGAAATGGGAAGATATTGCTATGGACTTTGTATCGGGTTTACCGAGGACTCCTAAGAATCATGACGCCATTTGGGTTATAGTTGATCGGCTGACAAAATCAGCCAACTTCTTGGCGACTAGGATGACCTATTCACGTGATAAGTTGGCTCAGTTATATGTGAACGAGATCGTGAGGCTTCACTTAGTTCCTGCCTCCATTATTTCTAATGGAGATCCACATTTTGTCTCGAGGTTTTGGGAGAGCTTGCATAAGGAGTTGGGGACAGAGTTAAAATTCAGTACTGCGTATCACCCCCAAACTGATGGCCAATCTGAGCGTACTATTTAGATTCTTGAGGATATGTTAAGGGCCTCTGTTTTAGAGATGAAAGGAACTTGGGATACTTATTTGGCACTAGCTGAATTTGCTTATAATGACAACTATCAGGCTAGTATCGATATGACACCTTTTGAGGCATTGTATGGGAGAAAATGTAGGTCGCCGATTCACTGGGAGGAGATTAGAGATAAAAGGATTTTGCACCCGGAGATTGTGAAGGAAACGGCAGAGAAGATTAAACTGATCCATGATAACTTGAAGATTATTCAAAGCCGACAGCAAAGCTACGTGGATAGGAGGATAGAATTAAGCTTTGAAGTAGGAGATCTTCTATTTCTGAAGGTCACACCATCCAAGGGCACGTTCCGGTTTGGGATAAAGGAAAAATTGAAGCTGTGGTTCGTTAGTCCTTTTGAGATTTTGGAAAGGATCGGGGAGATAGCTTACACGTTGGCGTTACCGCCTAGTCTGACATGTATGTTTCGATGCTTCAGAAGTACATCCACGATCCTGCACATGTGATTGACTACGGATCCTTGACTATCGACAAGAATTTGTCCTACATTGAGGAACCACTACAGATTCTGGATCGAAAGGATCAGAAGTTGGGTATGAAGACCATTCCTTGGTGAAGATACTATGGAAGAATCATTCACCGGAAGAGGCCACGTGGGAGCGCAAAGAGGAAATCCGAAGCAAATATCTCCACTTGTTTTCTTCAGGTTTGTAATTTTGTTTAATTTCAATGATGAAATTTCTTTAAGTGGGAGAGAGTGTGAGGCCTCAGAACAAAAAACATGATAATTGGGAGTAATTAAAATGATAATAATCATTAAGAGGCAAAGCATGCAATGAAAAATGATGGTTGAAAGTGAAAAGTTAGAAAAATACCCGAGTTCAGCAAGCAGCTAATTGGCACTTGCCGGGAGCTCGAGGCATGGCAGCGAGCACAAAAATCTAGTGGCTACTCGCTCGCCGCGTGCCAGGCTCACTTGAGCAGCCCCTGGCAGAAACCCCGCGCTCGCCGCGCACTCGAACGCAGCCCCAACTTTTGACCGCGTTCTAACTTCGTTTTTGTTATAAATAAAAGGGGAAAAGGGAAGTGGGAGAGAGAGCAAAGGCACAAATGAAGAAGAGGAAGAAGAGAAGAGAAAAAAGAAAAAATCACTCGTTCCAACCCATTCCGGGCAAATATAACAGTAGATCGGGCTAAGGCAAGTATATTTCAGACGTTGTTTTTTGTTTTTACCGTTTCCTCTTGCTTTAAAATTGATGAAAGTACTCTAAAATGTTATTGTTGCATGTTTAAAGTAAACGAAGCATGTTTCCCTCGATTGTTCGGTTAGATTTTGTATTTACCCATATTTATTGCAAGTTTTGGCTTCTATTTCATAAACAAGAATGTAATTAGTGTTCGATTTGGTCCCACAAGCTTGTGATGAAACCCTAACTCGAAATTATTGGGGATTTTTTGTTAAATTGCATGATTTAGTATATGTGTATGGATTTATGGCATTAATTTCATGAATAAACACATGTTTAGTGACCAATTTGAGTCCGAAAGTTTTGGCGAAGCCTTAGGTACGAAAATGAAGGGGTTTTAATGATTTTTAACCGTAACTCCTGTTATATAAAAGTTAATTGGCACTGAAATGAAGCTCCTAGTATAATTTATTTTTAAAAATTTTTTACGGACTTATACCAATAAATTTTAATGCTCTTCTGAAGTAAAATTGAAGGAGTTTTTAGACCGTTACTGTATGTTCTGAACGTTCTGAAATTAACTGAAAGGAAATTGTGACACTCTGGTTATGAAAGAGGGTTTCCAATAAAGAAGCTATTTCTGATACTATTATTTAGGATCCAGGACTGATTATAGTCAGATTAGGTTCTCCAGTATGCCTTAAAACTTTACGGTAGTGATCGAGGATAACTATGTCCATGGAGTTATATGTGGTCTGCCCTACCTCGAGGCATTACGGTCAAGAGAAAAGTTTTGTTTCTAGCCCACCTTCGGGAGGCACAACCGTAATGTTCCCATGATACGGGATCTGCTATCACTGTTTATAGCCTTGGATTGCGAGGAGATGTACACAATCTATCCTCGATCATTCGCCCCCTCAGCTAATAGGGTATACTAGTAGGGTCTGTTACCGCTCTGTTCTGTTACCGTTCTGTTCTATTACTGCTCTGTTCTGTACCACCGTTACTGTACTTATTTCTATTCTATACCGATCACTGTTCCGTTCTAAAATTAAAGAGAAATTTCTAACTCTGCTTTCTAAATAAAACTGATTACTGATTTTGGATTTCTGATTTCTGAGTTTAATATCGTCCAATTATGCTTTCTCTGTCTTCTAGGTTATATTCTATTTAACCGTTCTGTTTCTACATAATTTCATGACTGTTCTGTATAACTGATTTACTGCATAATTGCATGTACCTTGTTGAGTCCCGACTCACTATTTTATTATTTTTCTCCCTTCTAGATGAGATCGTAGAACAAGTGTCCAATGAGAAAGAGTGACTAAAAGCAATTCCTGAAGACTTTTGAGGACTCAAAATATTTTGGAGCTATTTTGAAAAAACCAGTTTGATGTAAAGACTTAACTGGACAAGTGATTTTGTATATGGATTTTGTATCTATGGATATTCATGCACATGTGGATTTTGTATAGAAATACATGTGATGTATGTGATGATAAAAAGGAAAACTATGCTTCTGCAGGTTAATAGTCTAACTTTCGCTCTATACTTCTCGATATACTATACAGGTTCTAGATGGCATCTCATTTATGAACAGCTAGTGTAGTTGATTATTTTATAGATTAATACTATGGATGGCACATATGATCCTGTGTATACGTGTTCTAGAAAGAATTATGGTATAATTGATAGTTGTGTGCTTATAATGGTTGATTATATAGGTTGTACTTTTGGGTTTTCATCCAATTACAAAGGAGGCTTTGTCGAAATTTTTACAGAAGTCATACCTTATATTTTGGTCCTGAAATCTCATTTCTGTCTTAACGGAAGCTTCTGAGGAGAAAAAAAATCTGTTTCGTCATATCTCATACCCCAGACATATTATTCTAAGTAATCGGTTGTTATCATTTTAAAATGTTGATTAATATTCCAATTATCTTCTCTAGGGATATGGGTAATTTTAACTTTTTGTGGAATGACATGAGATCAAGTAGCTCGTAGAGTTATTTGGCCAGGTCCTGAAATTAGCTAATACCGGATTGACCATCAGCATGCAATTACTATAAAAGATTAGGTTCTTGACGAAATATTCTTCGACCAATTTCAATCTGGTTAGCAAAGTTTTATATTTTGCTATATTATTGGTTGTTAGGAACCCGAATATTATTGAGTATTTAATTTCAAACATTTTAGGTGAAATTAACATTATTCTAACTTTGCAAATTGATTGCAAAGATGCACTATCAATTTGCAACGTCCATGTGGCTAGTGACCTATCACGTGTAGCCCCATGTGTTCGCTTATTTATTCTAAGACTGGGGTTATTATTTTAATGATAAAGTTTGCAAAATTAGGCTACACCTATTTAGTGTAGCCCTTTATAAATGGTCATGCTTGAAACTCTATTTTTTAACTCGCCTACTCAATTGATTATTTGATAAGATATTTAGATACTTTAGATTTTTATAAGATCTTTTTTAATAGTTGATCTATTAATATCACAATTTTATGGGTTTGGAAATAAGGTTGGAGCTTTTTTGTAGCAGAAACCTACAGCTTAAGTGGCTCTTCTGTTCGTGCATATCCAATCTCCAAGTCGATTAAAATGTTGATGATATAGTATACCGGTCACTGAATCCCTACTTTTTCCCTAACAAGAACAATGCTCAGGGCTATTTCTAAGAAGGTAAAGTAGAGATATAATTCCTTATCTCCTTCGAAAGAGGTTAATACGTGTGAATGTGCCTGAAACTCCTTTAACTCTTAAAAAATTAGTTGGCATTTATTTGTTCTTTGAAAACCATTTGTCTTCACTTGTTGTAATATCATAAAGAATAGCAAATATTCCTCAACAGTCTTTATTAAAAATTAGGATAAAGTAGCAAGTCATTAGGTTAACTTTTGGATTTCTTTAATAGTATGAGACAATTCCTTATACATTATTGCTTTCATAATATCCGGATTCACCTCTATCCTGCATTGTGAGACAATGAACTCAAAGAACTTATGGAAAGTTACCCCGTAGATGTATTTGGTCAGCTTTAAATTCATTCAGTATGTTTTGAGCATCTCAAACATCTTGCCCAGATCATTCATATGGTCATTGGCAAGTACACTTTTAATAAGCATGCCATCAATATACACCTTCATATTTTATCAAATATGTCGCTCATATATTTTTTTTTTACCAATTTTTTATGTGTTGCTTTAATATTTTTCAAGTTAAATGGCATTACTTTATAGCAGTAGGTTCCCTAGTCGGTCATTAATGATGTTATTTTCTCATCTTCTAGATTCATTTGGATTTAGTTGTATCTGAAATAAATATTTATAAAACTTACTAGCATTTGGATATTGAGTTTAGCAGCTGATCGATTCTCATAAGTGGAAAACCATCTTTCAAACATACTTTATTGGCATATATAAAATTGATGCACATCCTCCACTTTTCATCACTCTTTTTAATAATGATGAGACCAAATAACCAATTCCGTAGTTTACTTCTCTAAAAAATTCAATATCAGTTAATTTCCTGACCTCTTCATGAATTCTTATAAATTTTCCAATTGAACAATTTTATTTTAGTTTTTTTTCTCACATGTTTGTCTAGGTACGAGGCTTAACTTATGAACCATTATTTTCATTAGAATATCTTGCATGTCTGCTGGAGTTTAGGCAAAGACATCCGTATTATTGTATAAAAAGTCAATTAATCTGTATTTCAAATATTGTTTTAGTGAAGAATCGTTTTGAACATACTTATCTAGATCCCGGATTTAGAGGAAATTAGAATGGTGGCTCTTTAGGTTGAACATGTTGAAGAGAGGCCTTATCCCGAAGATCAAATTTCTTAACTGGTATTAGAAGAGTTGGGCCATTGATTTGGATCAAATAGTAATTTTGTTAGGTAACCTGATCTCCCATGATTTTTCTAATTTCGTATCTAGTTAGAAACTTCATTTTAAGATATAGGATTAAAGTGACTACTCCAAATTGTTAAATACAATCAGTCCAATATAGTGTTAAATCAAGGAAAGATCAACAATTAAAAACGTTAGTTGATCGGAAGCCATCCTTGAATATGTTTTCATTATAACCTCTAGATGTGCTATTACCTTTACTTAGACTGGTTCGTTATCAAGTCTATATGAAGTCTAGGTTCATTATCAAGTCCATATGGCGGTCCATTTGATAGTCTCATTTGATTACTTTTGAACCCTAATCTTATGAAAGTATTAAAATAAAGAATATTTATTAAGTTTTTATTATCAAAAAAGACTCATTTCAATTGATAATTGTAGACATTGTCTGAAACGAGTATCGTTACAATAAGAGGATTAGAATGAAAAAAAAACTATATGAGTCAGATCATCATTATTATAATTGATGATATTATTTTCTACCCCTAATTTTTATCTTTTATTAGAGGAAACCTTCCCTATATAATCTAGAATATTTTTACTAATAGGTCTTGTTGACACTATGTTAATCTCTTGTCTCCTAGTTGCTCAATCTACTTCTTGTTATTTTTGTCATTAGTTGGGGTAAACTCAAGGAGTTAAAGATATTTCTTAAGGTACACTTTTTATATTAGGGTATTAATCTCCTTCTGAAACATCTAATCATCCTTAATATTGTGCCCTGGAGATAGATAATAAAGACAATATTTAGATTGATTATCTCCTTTTAATTGGCTTAGGCTATTTTAAGAATTTTTCATTCTAAATTTACATTAGAATGTTTGTCTGAGTATCATTTAGTGGCGTGAGGTTTAATAACTTATACTCTCTATAAACACTTAATCTGGTTCTCTATTACTTTCTATGATCCTGAGTGAAAGAGTTACTACTGTTCTCTTTTTTCCTCCACCGTTTGATCCTAAATGAGGCTCATAATTTGAGTGATTTGGCTATTTTACTTCATTGTCCTCTTCTGCCAAAATATAAGCCCTCGGTGATGTCCTTTACTTTCAAGAATATCTTAGTGTCTTGTTAAAGTAGATATTAAAAAAGTCACTCTATTGTATTGTAATTATGAAGGCATTCAACTTTATTTCTTCGGTATTATATATGGCTATAGAACACTTTAGACTCTTGTTAGATTCTTGTCAAATACTGATAAGGTTCAAGGGTTGCTTTTTTTCCTTCTAATTAGAAGCAAATTGGGATAGGAACAAATTTGTCAATTTCTAAAATAATCAAATTGAATTTAATCATGGCATGTAAACGAAATTCTCATATCTCCTTTTAAAATTAAAGTGAAATAGAGGCAGAGTGCAACATTCTCTAAATTTTAAAAACTGAGTAATCTTCAAAAGTGGTTGATATGATCCACTAGATCTATACTTTTGTCATATGTCTCTAACATTAGCATTTTAATTTATGAGGGAGTCAATACTTTTTTATCTTCAAGGTTAAAGGTATACGACCTAATTCAATAATTTGTTCAGCAATGTTTTCTCAAAAAATCTACTATTTGATTTTTTATTCTATCCTCCACTTCAATTTTGGGGTAATTATTTTTACATTGAGAAATGTCATTAACTCTGAATGATTAGCGAATATATTCGGTATTTGCTTAGTAGAGAGTTTTTTGGATATACTGCTACACAACCCTTCCACTTAAATTGATGAGTATTCAAAATCTTGGGTATATCGAGGATTCTGTTACTTAAGAATTTCATCCCAAAATTCAAAATTTAAGCATTTTTCAAGTCAGAAAGGAGTAATGCAAATGGGTGCCTCAGTTGTCTTTTTCCTCACCTCAAGCCAACCAATGGGCATTTCTTTTAGCCACTAGAGTCTTTAACTGAAAATGGCCCCATTTGGAGACACTCTTTTTTCCCTTCAACCTCTTCCTTGAGGTTGATGCCTAAAACTAGAGGACATTCGTCTAGTGTTTCTGGCCCTCAACTTTATTCCATAAAAAATTTAGTATTTTTAATATGTCTTATATGGGATGGCCAAAACTCTAATATTGAGATTGGCCAATTGGTGGATAGTCCCATGATTACCTCACTTCATGATGAAGCCACTAGATAAGAAGTCCTTTGGTAGTTGGGTTGACTGTTATTGTGCTTTTTTGTTCAGTATTTTTACTTCATTGAAGAAGAGAGGGGTTTTTAGATAGGCGTGGTTTTGAATAGATAGAAGCAAATGGCTTAACCACATTTTCACAAATGGCTCTAATTATTCATATCTCAAATCTAGATAGTTATTTAAATATAGTCAAGTTAAATCTTCAGATCTTTATATTCAAATCCTGTATACCATAACATTTAATAGGAAATTAAACATTGTAACTTATTCCCTAATATATTTTTCAATACTCAACTTAAAAATTGTTCTTAAAAAATAAAAAAATAATAATAAATTGAGGATAAAAGAGAGCAAAGATTGGAGAGCTTGGCTCCAGTGGGATTTGCAAATAATTAGAGGATAATAGTTTTATAAT